>BQNB010028031.1:0-57037 GCA_026074375.1 Tanacetum coccineum
ATGAATAAAGGATTTTTGAATTTTGGATTACACTACGAATATAATAGCACAATTAAACTAAGAACAATTAAAGAATTAAAAACAATTAACTAGCACGAAATTTGAATACACAAAAATTAAAAATGTGAGCTAAACTGAAATTTAAAATCTAAGGCACTTATTTTAACAAATTTAATACCTAAAAATCACAAATTTAAAAAGAAAATTTTAGGAAAAAGAATTAGAATTTTTTAACTATTACCATTTTTGAATTTCTTATGAATTTTTTAGAAAATGATATTACTAAAATTAAACTTTTTCTAAAAATTATCACTAAAATTCTATTTTTATTTTTCAAAAATACCTAGAATGAAAAAGAGAAATTTATTCAAAAAAGAATTAGATTTTTCCAACATATTTTTCTATTTTCTATGAATTTATTAAGAAAAAGAAATTACCTAAGACCTATTTTAATTTCTAGAAAATACAAATTCAATTGGAAAAATAAAGAAAAATGATTTTTAACTACTAAAAAGATGCAGAAATTAAATGATACAAAAATGCCCAATTTTAATAAAGCAATTGAACCCTAATTTTACTAATTAAATCCTAAAACCTAATTTTATTAAACTAATTTCAAAAATATTAAAACTATTTTATTTATCCTAAAAGAACAGGGTAGAAAGTGCAACAAATGAAAGTAAAGGGTAGGCGGGGTAACTATCAAAAATTTACACTCTAGTTAAAACAGACAACCTTAAACTATCTAAAAAGTACCAAACAGACCCTACGATTTAGCTTATTTTTGGCTTATCTAAAAAGTGAAAATTAGCAAAAACTTAAAACTGAAAAGTTAAACCTGAGCTTATACACTATAACTTTAATAAAAACACATTGAACTTTTAACCACTTAATAAGCTAAAAATTAAGCATTTAAAACTGAGTTACAGAAACTAAGGTGTTTCTTTCAAAATTCTAACTTTTCTAACTTTGGCTTATTTCTAGCTTATTACTAAATGAAAATAAAAACCAAAAGATGCTATAAGAAGCTTGTGATGTGTACTAGGTATTTCTAAAAAGTTATAAGCTACAAGTAAACAAGATTAATGAGAAATTTGATCTTAAAAAGCTAAAGTTCAGCTTATTGACTGAAATTAAGTAAATCCTAATAAGCTAATTAGCTTATTACTAATTCCTAGAAACTGAAATTTTGCAAATAAGCTAATCTATGATTATTGAGTACACCTAGATAAAAGGAATTTTGAAATAACAACTAGAAATTAGAAATTAAAAGAGATAAGCTAAAAATCTAATCTGCTAGTTATACTACTTTTGCAGGAACCTAAAAGCTAATCTAAAGAAATTAAAAGATTATCTTTAAAAAGCTAATGGAGTTCTATTGAGGTTCCTAAAGCTAAGTTCTATCTCCTAGTTTCAAGAGCTAAAAAGAAGCTTTAAAAATGATAAGCAACAGCAGTATTAACTAAGTTAATACTGCTGTTACTGATATACTTGGTAAAACTTAAGTGCAGGCCAGAACTTTAGTATTAGAATTCATGAACTCATTATCTAAATGCTACTAAATCTATATTAACCAAACTTAACACTAGAATGCTAGTGAAACACTTAACTCTAAAACTACTTTTCACTAAAACTGTCCTGGTGCTAGTAGTAACTAATTAAGCTCTAAATCTTGAAATACCACAAACTAACTTTCAAATCTTCTTTAAAACTTAAACACTTTGTCAAACTCAACTATGTAAAATGTTTTGACAGGAACATGTTGACTTTTAAGGTCAAAATCTCCTTATACCAAACACTCTTTAACATAAATTGTCCCAAATGAATTCTACTTAAAATCTATTTTAGAACTAAAAAAATGCTAAAACCTTATATCTACTCAGACTTGAACTTACCTAATTAAGCTATTTAAGTTCTAAAAACTAAAGCTTATTAAGAGAAATAAGCTAGTTACTCAACTAGCTTATTCAACTATTTGACAGAATTAAAACAAATTGAAACCTTAATGGATTCTAGCTACAACAACTTAAGACATTTGCATCTTTAAACTAACTAAACAGTATTTAAACAAGTTTAAGCACAATTAGACAATGAAATAAGCTACTTGATTAAGCTATCAAATGCTACAATGAAATATAGAAGGTGAAACCTGAAATTTGTAGTCTCAGAACTAGCCACTCTTTCTGAGTGAGTGGCTTTCAAATCAAAACCTATATGGCTACCTTAGCCTCTAAACCAATAAGCTATAAGCTCAATAAACTGAAAGTAGCTTATCACTCCTCATTGCTTCAAAACTCAATCACATTGACCTCAAATGAACAATATTGAACAATAATAGACAAAAACAGTATTTAAAAGACTTTTTATAACATTTGAACAACTTGAGAACTAGAGAAAACTCAATAAGCTAAAATGAGCTTATTTCAAGCTTATTATGCAAAACTAGCTTATTTCATGAAAGCTTAAACTCAAACACAATTCAACTAGCTTTATTGCTTTTGAAGGAAGTATACAAGTTACGAAACACAAAGTACAATTGATTTTAAAGATTTAAAAGCTTTAATTTCGAAGAATGAACAGTAAACGTAAATTGAAAGGAGAAAATTACAAAGAAAATTTAACTCACTAACTATCTAACACTAACTATCTATTACAGGCTTCTATTTATAGATGAGAGTGATGAGAGGATGAGAGCTTCCATCATTCCTAGCCCTTGATCACTTTAACTTGATTTTTAGCCGTTGGATGTCTTTGCTGATGTGTTCGAACCAATAGGAAGCTGCCACATGTGCAAAATGATGTCGAAGCTGGTAAATACGAGGTGGGGTGAGTGTAGGAAGAAACGGGAAAGGATTTGGAGAGGTTGGGTTTGTTTCGGGTTTTGGCGGGAAAAGAAGTTAGAAAACGGTTAGGAGAAAAGGGTTAACCCGCGTTTCATTTTGAAAGATTGGGATATTTGCACAACTAGCCCTTGTGTTTCATTGTTCAAAGATTGTAGTGTAAAATGAGTTTTGGAGTTGTCAATTCCGGCCCTTGTAATTTAGAAAACAGGAAATGGGCTTTTGGTTTTGGGCTTTTGTGATCCAAATAGTATAGAAGGGCCCAAAGGGTAGTTTAGTAATTTTGCATCCTCTTCAAAGGGCATAATGGTTTATTTTGACTTTTTCCTTGTGTCGGGTTGATCCGGCTTTGATATCTTTCCTCATGATCACTTGTCTCTTCATTTTTTTTGTCGGTTTTGGCTTGTTTTTGCTCTTTTTGACTTTGATATCCTTTCCTGCACATTGAGACACAAAAACACACATATTTCCATCTTTTGGCATATTTTTTTAGCTTTTATTGGCGAAATCCTGGGTATTTTATATATACAATTTAACACTTATCAACCACACACACATCATGATTCGCATAAATTAAACATTTGTTACATGTTTGCCAAACATAATGAGAATTCGAATTAATTACAGTACACTTAGAGCTAATGCTAGAATCAATACGATTCATGGTTCTTAAGCTAGACTTATTGGTCCTAGGGTGTTCTTCTACTCTCTTCTTGTTGACACTTTGAGCCAGAAAGATCCTATTTTTTTGGTATTGCTCCTAGGCTTCGATCTGCTAGCATCAGCGCAACTGTTTACTCCTGTAGAAAGAGGCACAAGGACATTAGTCTGCTGAAGGTTCAGTTGCTCTACATGTGTGTGTGTGTGTGTGTGTGTGTGTGTGTGTGTTATTATCTGATGTTTCACATCGGTCCGCAAAAGTAACTTGCTTTTTCTTAGTGAAAGGGGTAGCAACATGCTGTTTATCTCATTGATTGAAGTCTTTCGGACAAATGCCAATCGCATATTCTAAAAGTTCCTGAGAGTGTTTGGTGTAAAGGCAAGCAGATGCAAGTGATCTATCTAATGGTCTTTCAACCTTAGCTTCCTCTACTATCTCGCGAAGGGTTTCTACACTTTCCTTAAGATGTTTGAGATAATCTAAATGAACTTCCATATTGTTCCTATTGCGAGGGGGAATTGGTTCAACATCTATAGCATACCTACCAGGTGCAAGAACTCTTGGTTTGACAGACTCCATAGTGTTGCATTTCATATTTTCATGTATTTGGGCTTTCAGATTCTCATTTTCAGTTAACAATGCAGTTGTCTGTTCTATATGCTTAGCACGCGTGATCTTAATAGAATCATACAATTCCTTGTAATGCTGCATAACTTTTTTCATTTTCTGCCCTAAAAAGCTCATTTTGTTCTTGAAGGGTAGTGACTTTTTCAGTTAATTGAGTAATCTGAAAATCTAAGGCCCTGAAATCAAAAGTACGGCCTGCTTCACTACGAGTCTCTTTCAATTGAGATATTTTCATTTTCAATTTTTTTATTGCGTTGTCCTTTCCTTGAATGGAAGCTTTCATTTTTCCAATTATAAAGACTGAGTCGAAATCAGGAGTATCTCGAGCGGGTGGTAGCGGATTGTTTCCAAAACTTTCTTTAAGGTTTTGATACTTTAACTGTAAATTTAAGTGATTTACCTCAAGATTTGAAAAACGTTTTACTAATTCAGTATGATCATCTTTTAGAACCTTATCACGTAAATTAGAAAGCTCTGCTTCAAGTTCCAGACGACGTGCTTGAACAAGAGTGTGGGCATCATGCATTTCAATAAATCTAGATACATTAAGCTTAGAATTCGTTGCAATATAAAACACTTCTTTGGACAAACAATCAGCAATTAAATTATCATTTGCAATAAGAAGATTTTTCCGCTCAATCTCATCATGCTTCCTATTTACAACGTTTTGGTCAACCTCAGCTTCCAACTCATCAAAAATGTCTTTCATTTCTTTAATTTCTTTAGTTAGAGCCTTTTAAATACCCTCAAAATGTTTTTTAAGTATTTTGAAAAATGGAATGACCTCGGTGAGATAGCATTCCTTGGTTTGTTCAAAACCCCTTTCCCTTTCAGTGAGCGATGTTGGTGTAATTCTCTTTTTACGGGTTTTTTCAAATTCCAAAAAGTTATATAAGTGCAAAAATGTTGATTTTCACTTGACTTTTTGTTGGAAGCACTCTGGGGACAAGCGTTGCAGGTGTGTTTGGAGGATACACTGCCAACGCTTTGATTGGTCGTGAAGCTGTGGTCTGCTCTTTGAGAGCTTCTGCTTTCATCTTGATGAGATCATTGGACCAAAATATTTGCTCGGGGGTCAATTGTTTCTGAGGTGTGAAAGTCACTAAATAATTCTCTTTCGAGTAATCATGTGGTGCAATCTTAACTTTCTTTTTCACACACTCTGGGTCTTTCATTTTGTCATTTATTTTCTTTCTGTTTAAAATCCTTTTTCAAAGATGTAACTTCTTCTACCATTGACTTGTTATGGTTAATGATAGAGGTAAGTTGCAGTTTTACAGAATGAAGTTCCTTTTTCAAATTTCCGTCCTTAAGATTACGGTCAGCGATAACTATTCTTAATTATTCATTAATCTTTTGTTCTCTTTCCGTTAATTCAAACTTGGCCCGTCTTTCATACAGTTCAACTTGTTCCTTATATGTCGTAAGTTCAGCAGTCAATGATTTATTAACAACATTGTTCTGTGTTGTTATAGAGGCATATTCGACAGGCTGTTCATACATATAATTTAATATCATCATGTATGCATTATTGTGTACAGAAGATATATTACTTTGTACAACTGGCACTGCGTTGTCCTTTACATATTGATCATACGGAATCATATTACTATCACTCGTATAATTAGCATGTGAGTCAACAACGTAGTTTGGTTGTGCATCGTCATGCATCTCGTGTACTTCATAATGTTCGCAAACAACATCCTGATAGTGATCATGGTCGTGTACCTCAGATAGAATGTCCGAATTGTAAGACGGACCGGCCTCATCACAAACAGGATATGTGGATGAGAGATTTGCCATAAACATAGTCTGTGCAGTAGGAGCCTCATCAACATCAAAGTCAAATGCATCACAATCATCAGCGTGAAACACATTATCCACATTGAGTGCTAGATCTTGAACTGGTTGCTCATCCACATCCTCATCAACAACATTGCCCTGTCCACCTGCAATAAATAGCAACTGCTCTTCATCTAGTGCCAGTCCATTCTCCTGAGCTTGCATCAGCAACATCTTGTCTTTGAAGTATTCTAAGTTATGTGGTCGCTTGGGCTGAGTGCAGTTCCTTGCTATGTGGCCTATACCATTGCAGTTGTAGCACTTAATCTGTCTTGCTTGACCTGGATTTGCATTCTCAACTCTGTTCCCTGCACCCAGTGCATTGTTACCCTGACCTCTATTCTATCGACCCTGAACATTCTGAACAACAACCCTGCTGTCTTGAATTATAGCTTGGTTCCTTGTATTTGATGAAGTTCTGAGTTGATTGTTTGTTTATGGAAGGTATGTTTTGTATGATTGAGTGAGTAGGGCAAATGTGTTGGTTAAGTTCTCAATTAAGTTGTCCGTTGGAGAGAGTCCCGAATCAAGTTGAGTGTTGTCAGCAAAGTGTGGTGGAACATATGTGGATGGTGGAGTTGTAGATGATTGTGAATAGTACCGTTGATGTGAAACATTAGACATCAAGGAGAGAGGATCAATAGTGTGTTGAGTGAATCGATCCAACATCATTTTGTTCTCATTGGCGTGTGCCTCGTGTTGCTTCAGATAAGCATACAGCTGATCATAGTTGGAATCCCTCAAACCTCTGTTCAGTTTCACTGCTGTTACGAATCTACCCCCATTCAGGCAACATGTTATTAACAAACTTTGAATTCAGCTGCATTCTGGACATGGTCATCTTGATGTTCCGCATGTCATTGATGAGTTTGGCAAACCAGACATAGTAGTCGTGAATAGTTTCTCCTTTGTTCTGACGGAAGTGTTCAAAGTCATCATATAGTTGTGATTCTCGGTCTTCTTTTGTTAATTCCGAACCTTCCAAGAGTATCTTCACATTATCCCATATGTCATTTGCATCAGTGTAATGATTGATAAGAGTGTAGATGTCCTTTGGTAACCTTTGAAGTAGGATGTTTGTTGCCCGAATGTCAGCGTTATACCTATCCTTATCTTTAGGTGAAAGATCCGAATAGACTCGAGCTCGTTTGGGACCAAGTTGCTGGGCACCTTATGTTCCTTCAACAAGTGTGTCTCTAATAGTCCCCATTTGAAATGGTCCTTCATCAATTGACTTCAGGATGTTTACCCCATTTTCTTTACCCCGACAATACAGTCGAATACGTTGTTGCCATGACGCAAAGCCAGTCCTATCAAGCATAGGTGTTCGGGTATCGAAACCGGCACATTGGATATCTTCTGAAAGGTTAGCCATCTTAATTGATTGTGAAATGATTTAAGTTGATCGAACAATGATTAGTGATTATGTGTTAAAAGTGGTGATGTTTGTTAAAGTGTTTTGTTGTTTGAGTTTGTTACGCTTTACAAGTTTGAAATAGTCCAAGTGGCAAACAGTGTACCAAACCGCTACTGTCAAACCGCTACTATTAAACCGCTACGAAGAGTAAATACCAAACCGCTACCAAAAATGAAAATGGACAGAGGTTTGATTCCCAAAAGACCTTGTGAAAAATCTTCAAGAACCTGTAACAAATCGCTACCAATAAACCGCTACTAATGATAAACCGATACGAAGTTACTCTGCCAAACCGCTACTAGAAAGAGATGGTAAACCGCTATGAAGAAGAGGAACCAAACCGCTACCAAGAAATGAAATTGGCAGAGGTTTGTTTCCCAAATCGCTAGGAGAAAAAGTCTTCAAAAACCTATAAACCGCCACGGATCAAACTGCTACAATTACCAAATCGCAACTAGCAAACCGTTACACTAGAGGACAAACCGCTACTGACAAACCTCTGCCTAATAAGACAAACCGCTGTCAGAAACGACAAACCGCTAGCATAGTGTACGATCTAAAAACCCGCCAGAACAATGTACTTTCCTGACAAACCGCCAGAACAGTAAACCAAACCGCTACGATACACTACAAGCAGAATACCAAACTGCTACGTTGAAATACGAACTTTTACACCTTAAAACACCTAAAAATCACCATTTTAAACGTTTTGACTTGGATTCTTTTGTACAAATGAGTACTAGAAGGTTGTAGCAACTACAAAAACATGAATTTTAACACCATGAACGTGAAAATCAATGAAACTCAAGAACAAGAGCTAAAACCTCCTAAAACTCAACTTTTGATCTAAACCAAGCACTAAAACGCACACACAAACGATCTAATCATCCCATGAGCTCTGATACTAATTGTAGGATATTGGAAATCATAACACAATGGAAGATAGATGGATTAGCCAAATTCTAGAGAGAGAAAGTGAGAGAGAAAAGCTTTCTAGTAAGAGAAAGTAAATTTGTATAAAAATGACTAACCACCTCTTCCAAGGCATGAAAGAGGCTTATAAAAGGCTTACAAAATCAGCCAAAGGGCTTTCCTAATGGGCTTACATGTGGGCTTTAATACCCGGCCCATTACCTAATGTTATACATTGAACGATTAACTACGAGCTATAATAAGCGGTAAATTACATGGGGTGACCGAGTCTTTTTCTAATATCTAATATATTCTGACATCATTTCCTCCACAACCAATTGGAGAGGCGATAAAGGCTTCCAACCTTCGAAGAATTCCACCTGAAGTCAAAGGGAGATCACACTTTACCTACTTTTTGTATTTAATCGTTCAAATACGAATACTGCAAGAATTATGAGTTTTCAATCTATGATTTCTTCTATTTCTTGCCGTGTTTCTGTTACCATGAGCGGCTAAGCACTTAAAGTGCTGGCCTAGTTATGTAGTTACTTTTGTTATGATTGTTTCATGTTAGATTATGATTTCATTAGATATTTCTTGACTATTGTGTAACCCTGAGTTTTGGTAGTACGGGTGGTTTGGACCTAGTTTGTCCCATTATTAGATTATCTAGTCAATATGGGATCCAATGGGTACTAGGGAGGATCACTAACTCCTTACCTGGTGTAGGAACTAACCGGTCATCGCACTTATCATTTAATATACTTAAAAAACACAGGAACTCTTTCAGAGAGGGTTAATAATCTTTATTGATTATTAGATATATTTTGGGAATAGTTGAGATTAATCACTGCAACCTGGATAACCTACCTCTCAGATGATTTGGGACTGATTCGGAATCGCAGGGAGTATATGATAGACTATATATGCATATTCAAGTCTATCGATCTTAGAAACCACTAACGAAACCATAATTTAACATTGCACAGGAAAGCATTTCATGACAGTAGTAATGAAGTAACTAGGTTAGCACGCTTTCTCTCTTGATATCTCTAACTCTTTAAATTTCCAGTTATTTATTTTATTGTTATTTTTAATTTCTTTCATTTCAAATCAAAAACCATTTTATAAACGTGACATTTCAAATTAAAACTAATTACACCTTAGCTCTTGAGACGACCTCGGATTTACCATTATGTACTACCCACGATCGGGTTCTCTGCCCGTTAATGCGTTGTCAGGTAGATCGAGTTTTAGAAATTTAAAACTTGATAATAATATATTTTAAAATAAAATACGCATCAACCAACATAACCAGGCAACCAGAACCATTCTAACCCGGTGCAAATATCATATACCGATTACCAATACCAAATTCCAACTAATATTAATATCAATACTAAGACCATGTTAACAAATCCAAAACATTAAATCAACCAAATTTTATTATCAAAACTCAATCAAATCATAACCGTCAGATTAATTGATAAATAACAACAGTACCTTATAGATCTTCATCTATATAACACCACCAAGTTGAAATAATATTCCCGCCGACCCACTAAACCAATCATCCAATCAATTCTTGCTAATTCAAAGTCTCTCTTGCAATAATCCAACCGTCTATTATCTATTAGGGTGCGTTTGGTTCGCATAATATTTTTGTTGGAATTGGAATGTGTTTGAGGAATTGGAATGTTAAGGAATTGGAATGTTAAAGAATTTGAATGTTAATGAATTGAAATCTGAAGGAATTGGAATTTGTGAAAACTATCGCGTGTTTGGTTGGAAAAAAATGAAATGAAAAAATAAATTATATAATTATATTAATAATAATAAATATAATTTTTAAAAAATAAATAAATAATAATAATATAGTTTTTAAAAAATAATATAATTTTTAAATAAATAAATAAATAAATAATATATTTTTAAATATATAATTAAATATAATTTTTAAATAAATAAATAAATAATATAATTTTAAAATAAATAAATAAATAATATAATTTTAAAATAAATAAATAAATATAATTTTAAAAAATATATAAATAAAAATTAATAATAATAATAAAATAATACAAAATAATTAATAATAATAATAATAATAATAATAATAATAAAAAATTATTTTTGATGATAAAAATATCAAATTCCATGGAATTATAAACTTTCCTTCCGTTTTAGGATGGAATGTTAATTCCACACATAAAGGAATTTGAGGTATTTCATTACATTAATTCCGCCAACCAAACACACTATGGAATTGGAATCAGATTTTGAATTCAAACATTCTGCCAACCAAACACGTTATGGAATTGGAATCGGATTCCAATTCACGGGATCCCTCCGGATCATCAACAATTAGTTGATGACTAGAGGATGACAATATATAGCGACTTGAACCTAAGCTCTTGATACAATGTAGAAACTAAAGATACAATGCAAAGCTTTATTGAATTGATTAATAAACCAAGACAATACAACGGGTATTTATAAGTCAAACAAAAGGTAAAACCCTATACAATAAATGAACTTAAACAAGTGGGCCGGGCGAATAGACTTTTATTATCTAACACTCTAAGGGGGCGTTTGGTTCGCAAATTTTAAATCCTTGGTTTTGAAACACTGTGATATTTAAGAATATCATGGTTTAAAAATACTGATATTTAAAATATTCTTTCATGTAGGGCTGAGCAAATAGACCGGTGGACCGGACCGGACCGAACCGGACCGGACCGCGGTCCGGTCCACGGTCCAGGGTTTTGGACTAATTCGGTCTTCGTCCGTCCGTCCGAAACCAAAAACCGCGAGATAGAAGCCTTAAAAAGGACTGACCGGAGGACCGAGTACCGTACCGCAACCGACCCGGACTGGACCGACCATTTCGGTCCGTCCACGTCCGGCTTTTTAGACCATCGGTCTCGTCACGGTCCGGTCCTAGCCGGTCCGGTCCGGTTTTGGACCGTTGCTCACCCCTACTTTCATGTTTGGTTAACAAGTTTTGTTATAAGGCTGTAGTGCAATCAAGAACAAATGACTATACAGCCCCCTCATCACAAAACAGTGAAACACCATTTATATTATCAACCCATTATTGTTCTTCAAGAAATAATACCAAGATAATATTCATAATTCTTTTCAACCAAACCTAATCCACACAATATGTTCTATTGTTACAACCTATTGCACAACACCCAAATATTGATCCTCTGTAATAATTATAACTAATATTTGTAGAGAAGGCATTAAATTTCATTCAACAACAAAGCAAAAAGAATACATAAAACAAGAACAAACATCACGTTGACCAAACTGAGAAGTGAGTGTGTCTTCATCTCCCACTCAAGCCTCCATTTGATCAAAGAGTGAAAAAATCATACCGAATCAACTCAACACAAATAGCTTCAGGCCTATTTTCGAACTTATTGAACCTTTTCATAGAGATCTGTAGAGATAGAACCTTTTCAAACTTATTGAATCTTTTTTTTGAACGGCCTAAACTTATTGAATCTAAGAAAGAAATATTTTGAAAATGTTATTTATGAAGGTATATTTTTTGTGAGATGTTAAAGAGAAAAAAATAATAGTGAGAAAAAAGATTGAGTGGGAGTTGTGAAAGAGATGGGTGGAAGGAGATGTGACTTGTGTGAAGAAGATAAGGGATAATTTTGTCCTTTTAAACACTTGCACTCTGTTCTCAAGTTTAATTTTGAAAGGAAAAGAAAGAAAAAGAAAGGAAACTTAAACAAATTTGTGTTCTTGAGTTTTTTTAAGGAAGGAAAAGAATGGAAATGAAAGGAAATTGTTGGCTAAAACTTTTCTCCCAAAAATGGAAGGAAAGTAATATTTTGCATGTCAAAGACATAATTGTCTTTGTTTTTTTAACTTGAAACCTCTCAAACATGGGCATAATTGTAATTGAATCAACTTTTTTTCTTTCTTTTCTTTCAACTCAAGAACACAAATATTTTTATTAACTACTTAAAATTTTCTTTCCTTTACCTTTTTTTTCTTTTCTTTTACTTTCTTTTCTTGTGGTTTAAAACTCGAGAACGCAGCGTTGAAGTCCCGTGTTTCAAAGACATCACTCACCTTATAAATTTTAAAACCTTCTTTTTTGTTCAGTCAACGTTTTTTTTTCAATAAAAACCTTCTTTATTTTTTCAACCAAACACGATAGTGGGCAACTTTAAAATACAAAACCACCAAAAACCATTAAATATATATCAATCAAACAACCCCTAAAAGTTATCGTTAGCAAAAACCTACAACTCACAAATATTCACATAAGCCATGCATCATCGTTTTATAAATAATTTTTATCAACAGAATTATGCATCAGATCACCTACTTAAATAACTTAACAATATCATTACAACTTAGTTAAAAGTCATATGCATTACAATTATTCTGACAATTGGCTGCTATTGTAAATTACAAAAAAATTAAAGTCACTAGTCACTACAAGAAAAAGAGAAACGGGCAACAAAAGTTTCTCCGGCGACATATGTCGCCGAAGAAAACCCAGTAAACGACAAAAACATATCCGACATGACACTTTTAAAAGAAGATGAAATATTTATTATTCTCCCTTTTAATAGAATTTGATAATTACATGGTGTTCGTTTCCGAAAAAAATGCCAACTTGCAGAAACTATTGGTAAAATTGGAGTAGAGATGATTTTTTGATTATGTTAGTACAAAATGTGTCAGTGGTTATAAGATGGGTTAATATTACTTGTTGGGCCAAACTTTCTGGCTTACTTTGAGGTAGATCTTGTACTAAACCAAGTGATTGAGATGATTCCATACACAATGAAAACAAACCGTTAGCCTTACCGTGGGGACGGACCCCACAGTTAGACTCCTGCGCGAGAGTAAGAAATCATGTCAGAAGTGTGTGTATTTTGTGGAGTCATAGAATTGTACCTTTTGATGTGTCAGAGGACCCCTATTTATATGGGTTGAAATACTAGGGACGGACCCCACAGTTAGACTCCGACGCATATCCCCTTCCGCAGACGCTAGCTGGTCCGCGGAGGTCCTACGGAAGTGGCTTGTAACCAATCCACGTCCGTGTTGTTGTATCCGGCCGTGCCAGTGTGGTTGTGGGCTTAGTTTCGGCCTGTCATAGTTGTTAATTGCTTAATTGGGCTAAGGCCCACGTGTAATGGTACGACCCAGGCCCAGGAGCCTGCCGTACCCATTATACGTCATCAATTTATATTATAGCTAGGTTAAACTTAGATTTACTTTATTTCTTTAAAAGCTAGTTGTTTAACAGGTTAATGATTTGAAAAAATCATCTAACTTATTATTGTTATTTTGTGTAGTTATTTTTTTTGTTATCAAAAGATAAACTTTTCAAATTTCGACTTTTGTGTGTAGTTTGTGACGTATCTAGCCCTACTATATTTAAAATTAAAGGGTAAAATAATCATTGTATATTGTAGACTCGTCTGAAAATACACACAAATGGCGAAAAATTAAAACTTTGTATTTTAATAGAAAAAATATAGCATCCGCCTAACAAATTACAGACTATATCTTTCAACTCATTCTTAATCATCTTTTATCTAGTAAAGCAAAACGCAAAGTAAGAACTTTTGTATTTTAGAAAAAAAGAATGTTTTCTTATTAGGTAACAATCTTTCAATTATTATTTTTATTTTTAAGTATTTTTAATTAGAAAAACTTAAATATTTCTTTAAGGATGCGTTTGTTTAGTGGGTTTTCACATAAGGTTGGGACTTAAAGTAAAAGTTTGTTGTTTGGTTAACATTTGTGGGCTCAATAATTGGGTCTGACTCCTTTATATCCGGCTAGCACAAATCATGAGTAGAAAGCCAGTATTAGCTTTTTATTTGTGTCTTTTTCTTCTAAAAGTGGGACAACTTTAAACTTTAACCACATATTTTATCTTTTGATTTTGTTTTATTGAAATTAATTTTAATTTTTGCTATAATTTTTATTTAAAAATTATATAATATTTTATAAAATTACTTTATTTTATTACATTTTATATTTTCTCTCTTACATCATATCCAAATCCAAATCATAATCCAATTTCAAATCCAAATCTAAATCATAATCCTAAACCCATCTACAAACCAAACGGGCCTTAATTGGCTATAATATTTTTAAAATTTGTTTTTAACAAAAAATAAGTAAAAAAATATATGTGTCAAAAATAAAAAGAATAAAAACTTAAATAACGCGGAGTATATTCACCAAAAGTTTAAGGGTCAAAAGTAAAATTTAAAATAACAAAACCACCCAAACATCCACTTTCAACCCAAATTCTCTGTAAAACCCACCGATCTAAGGTAAACCTTAAATTAAAAATCAAGTGAATTTAAAATAAATTGAAGCAAATATGTTTCACATGTTGCAGTGATTTCAAAAAAAATATTCATACTTTGTTTGTGGAAGAATATATAAACTCGGCCTATAGGCATGTTTTTTAATCTCTAATTTCTTGATTTTGTTTAAAATTGATATAGGGCTTTTATTTATATTCTAAAAAGGTTTGTGATTTTTCCCGTTAATTTTGTTTCATTTTTGGTTTAATTGAATCTCTAATTTGATCAACAATGGTAGAGTATTTGTAAAATATTCAAAAACTAGAGCAAGAAGAAATCAAAATAGAAAAATCTGTTATATATATGGTTGTCACTAAATATATTTTTATAATTGTTTTGTAACTATCAGTAGATTGAAAGTTTCAGAGAATTGTAAAAAAAAGTTTCAAAGTTAGTGTAGTTAGCTCACCATGCTTAGAAGCAGCATTAGTGGTGCAAAGTTAGTGATTTCTTTTATTTGGTTTCAAGTTAGTGTGGTCTTGCTACGTAGTCTCAAATGTTTATATGGATTGCATTGTATATAAAGGTTTTGATTTAGTTGTGATTTTGTTTACATAATGAGTAAGCATACTATATTTATACATAACTATAGTTATATGTTGAAACCCTGTGCGTGCACATGTACTTTTATCATTGTTTTCTATTTTTAATGTACATAGGGTGTGTTTCTTAATTTCATAGGAACTTAATTAATCAAATATGAAGTGCATTAAGTTGCGGGAGAGAAATATGACTTTAGACAAATAACTTCCTGCACTCAAGTTGTAAGTGTAAATTCTTTTGGCATTATAAATTCACTAAAACCTTAAAGAATTATTGTTTAGATGATTATGTGTCTTATAGTCTCTGATTTGAACTTAGAGGAGGATAAGATTGTTAAACTTGATTCTTTGGGTATCGAGGCGCGCAGTAAAGAGCATGGATATTTTTAAAAAGTCATAGAAGAGGAAGTATCGTCCGAGGTGCATGATCTTATTAATACACTTACAACCCATTTACAACTGTGTAAGGTATCTTAACTATAATACGATAATAAAATTTTATGTATGCATTCACCTCTTTGACCCATTTTAGTTTTAGCTCATTCCCTAATTGAACCATTTTAACCTGTTAAAGTTGTAGCATACACGAACAGACTGAAGGGGAAAGTTAATGGGTTGAATACAACTTTATAAAGTCGAGAAAATGATCTCGAAAAAACTAAAAATGAGATAATACTTTAGTTTTCACAATATATACAACTATAAACTTTTACTGTTATTCTGCTAAGTTTGTCAGATAGTGGTTTTGAATTTCTTTTTCCGTAACTTAGTAAGTGCAAGGAGCAATTGAAAAGAGAAGCACAAGCGAAAAAAATGAAGCTCTTGAGCAAACACAAACAATCAACCAATTACTTAACTTGAAAACACATGTAAGTTGCTTTTGTATTATTAGAATGAATGAATTTCCAACACTTGGACTTGCCTTATCTGGGTAAACAAACCATCTTTTTTGTCTGAAAATGTTAAAAAACAAAACTTCTATTTGAAACTTAATTGATATTTTATCATTATTAATTTATTTTAGATCTACATAGGGCGTGTTTCTTAATAAATCAAATATGAAGTGCATTGAGTTGAAGGTTACATACTACTTACCATACTGAACATGAGGCTTCATCTCAATTTTGGTAGGGGAACGAGCTTCACAATTAGGGAATATATAGTGAGGCATCAGAGAAGTATTTAAGGGCAAGTGCGGCCTTGTGATCTTTCATTGTGTTCTTGGTATACATATTTGATTTCATTTCTTGATTTTCCATGCTAACTGTTTCATCTATCTATCTCTACCTGTCAAACAGGAAAAACAACAATCTGAAAGGTATAACAGCATCTAAAGCGGGAGCTCTTCTCTTGGCCTGTTCTTTGATTTGGGGTATGTTTGGAAGACAACTTTTAAGAGCATTTTTGAGCAATTAGCGTTTAGCATTTATCATTATTATTATAAAGCTCGTTTGGAAGAAAGCATTTAGCATTTATAAAATTATAAAAACGCTAATTGCTCAATGCTCTTTGAATAAGCATTTAGCATTTAGTAATTAGCGGTACGTCATTTTACACATTAAAATTACACTTACATCTATTCTACCAAACACTTTTATAAATTAAACTGCTACAGCTAACTGCTAATGCAAATTGCTTAGTGCTAACCGCTACTGCTAATTGCTACCGCTAGTTTCAATAAATACACCCTTGATGTCATGTTAGTTAAAGAGAAATCAACTTGATGAGTGCATACAAGAAGGAACTGAGGTACGCAAAATATTATCCGTTGTATCTTATCATGATATCACAAGATGGAATGTCATACTTGAACATGTTAGCTAGGGAATTTAAGTGTATTCCTGCAAACCATTGAGAGATCAGCGATATAGCGCTGTACATTGAAAGTTGTAGCAAAAGTTACCCCAATTTATAAAGTGATTGGGAAAGTAATTAAACAGGTATTTTATTTTTTCAATTGCTGCCTTAACTGTTTTGATTTCGGGCTTGTTTAATTTAGGATTTTAGTTCTTTAATTGTTTGCTTTGGGCTTTCAAAACTGATGATAGATTTTTTCTATATCACTTGTATACAAATGAATTTATAAAATTTATGTCAAATTTAGGACCAAAGCCTTCCATGTTTATGATTGTCTATGTGATGTTTTATAGTTTAATTTTTGTGAATCAATTAAAATCCGTAAGTAATAATTTTTAGCATTGGTTCGATCTAGAAAAAAAATTTATCAGATGAAAAAGTGAGTTTTATTTCTTTGTTGCAAATATTAGCACCTGAATTTGTGTAATTGGTGCCATTTCTTTATAAAGTTTAGTGCATGCCAAATTTATTATTAAATGTTAGGATACATATAGATGGTGAAGTTGAGTAGGGATTGGATTAAATTAGTCTTTATTGTTTTGTAGGAAACTAGAAGGGGGTTGAATAGTTTACCGGTTAATTTGACCGTTTTAAAACTTTGCTTATAAAATGCGTTGATTCGAGTTGTATGTCAATCAATCAACAATATGAATCACAACTAACCTATCTAATGTAATGAACTAAGTAAACAATATAGAGAGATAGAGAAAGAAACGATCAAACCAAGACACCAAGATTTATAGTGGTTCGGCTACGAAGCACCTCTTCGTTCCTACTCCACTCCTCGAGTACTCCACTCGAGATTTTAATATGTCAACACGATCCCTTTAGGCGGAGAAAACCGTTTACACGTCGCTTACTTTCTTTTCTGACACTAAGCTAGATGTCGAGTCATAATCTTAGCTAGAACCAATCTAAGACTTCACTAAGTCTTTACACACTCACAAGATAAATACTCTTGGATTGACACACAATCCAAATCACAAATACACAATTTACACAATTAGATCTACACATAATCCAATTTACACAACAACACAAAGTTAATATAATAAAGACTTGTGATCTTGAGGAGGAAGAAGGAGATCACTTAATAACAATTCGTATGTAGAAGAATACGATTGTTCTTCTCTTGCACTTGATTAGAAGAAGAAGGGAGGAAGAAAGAATTAATCACTTGAAACAAGATCAAGGTATGTTAGTGATTAAGATATGTGTTTTAGAAAGAAAGAAAGAAGAGAGAAAAGTAGATCTGAAAAAATCCGTGGCAAGAGGTTCTGTTTTTCATATGGGGTGACCCAGTATTTATAGGAGACAAAAAGAGCCGTTGTGCTGGCGGCGGTCCCGACGGTCCCAAATATATTAGGGGGCTGCCAGGCCTATAAGGGGAGTCGCCGTAGACTACGCTCATTTTTTTGTCTTTTTGTGAGGAATGTGTTATCTGTTTTAGAACCTTCCGTTTTGGGGGAAAATATCTGATTTCAAATTTATTATTTTAATAATACATTTCTTTTATAAATAAATATTTTGTTTTTATATTTTTATAAAAACACTTTTGTAGAAATGTAAGGTTTAAGAAAAATATTTTCTTAATCACTAATCATGTTTAATGATTTGTTTATCTATACCTTAAGTGATTAATCTTAGAAATAGAATTTTACAGTTAGTAATTTATAAACGTTTATTTTTATCGTAAACTTTTTTACATTTTGTTATTATTAAAACATCGAGAGGTCGAAAAATATAAATAACATTTTTAGACATTATTTGTATTAACAATCTCCCCCTTTTTGATGATGACAAAATATAAACTCATTTAGTATAAAATTAGAGGTTTATAAATTACTAATGAGTTTAATTCCATTTCTCCCCCTTTTTGTCGAATCCAAAAAGGTTGATCGTTGAATTGTAATAGAGAGAAAGAAATCGACTATTAAAGACTCTCCCTTGATGTATGCTCCCCCTCGTTCGGGGCACCAAGGGATCGATCTTACGATAATTTGTTTGCTACAAAACAAGGTTAGGAGTATAAGTGCAAGACAAATATCTTTCAAGTTAACACATTGTATTTAATTTAACAAAAGAAGAGTTTCATTCCACCAACAAGAAACTCATACATTAGCATAACCAACTAATATATTCATGCAAAATAAAACTAGAACTAATACAAGATAAAGAGACATAATACTACATAAGTCTTAAATGATTCATGATTAGAGAATGACTTTTTAAATAAAATGTCTTTGGATTTTCCATTATTAAGCCATTTGAAAAGGGTCTATGGTGGAGGTGGAAAATGGGTTGTGAAGGCGGTGGTTAGAAGATACTCGAGATGAGCAAACATAATGTTCATTTAATCTCGAAGGTTCAAATGGAGGTTACGGTTGTGGAAACAACAAATACAAGTTGATCCATGATAGTCATGATAATTTTAGTATAGTGGATGTCCCATGATAGGAGGTTGAGGTGGTGGTAGTGGTGGTGGTGATGGTGAAGGTAGACTTGAGAGATTTTTAAGAGGTGTGATTGGTGATAGGGATAGAGTGATATCCAAAGAAGGAAGGCTTTTAAGTGGTTGAGGGTTTAAAGGTCTAGGTGCGACATCCAAGATGTTCTCAAGCAAAGGGTTCAAAGGTTGAGGATAGGTTGGTTCATTTGAGGATGGAGGTAAAATTTGAAGTTTTGATTGAAAAAAAGAAGATGTATTTTCTTGGCTTGAGGAGGTTTGATTTGTGGATGGAGTTTTTGATGGTGCATTTGGAGGAGTTGGAGATGAAGAAGTGGTGGTAGGAGAAGGTGTAGTGGTGACTTCTTCATCACTAGAGATGTTGACAAATAGTTGTCTAGAAGGGATTATGGTTAATTTGATTTTCTTGGAAGGGTTTTAAGAAGAAGCATTGGTGGAATTCATGGTAGAGTTTGGTTGAGGAAGATGATTGTAGAGGAGAGTTCATGATTTAAGGTGGAAGAGATGGATTGAAGAAGTAAGGCATGGGGTTTGAGGTTTGAGATTCCAAAAAGGTGTTTGTCAAAATGCAGATATTATAGTTGTGCCTAGATGGGATAGTGGTCAACTGCACAGAAATTCAGAAGGTCACAGTAGAAGAATCCGTGACCTCTGATTGCGGTCCCTTAATTACCCGGCGGTCCCATATATATTAGAGGGCCGACTAGTATTTAAGGGGGCTGTTTTCTAGAGACAAAAAAATTCCCAGAATTTCCCCTTTTTCAGTTAATTCTATTTCATCATGAATCATCTAATACTCATTATCTAATTTCATAATATCAACTATCATGCGTTATGGGAAAAGCATTGTAAAGCAACATATATCAAAGAAAAGCATGCCATAATATGATACTATAGCAAAGAGTCTATCAAGGTACATGCAAGCATTGGTTTGGGATGATAAAATTGAAAGATCATCCATGGCAATCTAAGTTGCCCATACTAAATACTAAGCTACTATAAGTAGCAGAAGATTAAACACCCTAATCCATAATAGATAAGTAAATAATATATATAATATGTCAATAAAGCAATTTCACACAGTGCTTACTTCCCATGTTTCTTCCACAACCTTCTAAGCTTTTCCGATTTGACTTTACTCCACCACTTGATCATCTCCTTTAATTGCACTTGACAGGTTGAGGATTTCGGTTGTAGGGTGTAAAAATGGGATGGGGGGGTTGTGGGGGCCCCCACAAACCCATGTTTGGGTCGATATTGGGTGAGTTTTGAAAAACTTGAGGAACATGATTGGTTAAGGAATTGACATAACAAATGGGGGAAGGAGTGCTTGCACGCTAGGTTCCTTTGTCATTCCCATCGTCATCATCATCGTTGATATGAGATGAGTATGGTTGATCGAAGGCGGAAGACGAAGAAGTGGAATGACGGCCTCTTCTCGTGCCACGATCCCTTCTGGTTTCGCTCTAGTTAAGCGCAAGTGGGAAATTTCAAGAACACATCGTACAGGACATAAGGCTCGTTGTAAAACTTGGATATTCAATATCATGATGAATTTTAAATAAGCGAGTTAATAGCATACCATAGGGTAGAATTAACCTAGCTTGCTTAGTGACCCACTCCATTCGTTTTGCCATATAATAGGCAAGATTTAATCTTTTGGAGTGTACGACATAGTAAAGCATAAAACAAAGACACGCTGGAACATGATCCTGATTACCCCCTAGACAAAAGACGTTTTCTCAATGATTTCCTCTAAAGGTTTCAAAGTTGGTATGATTTCACGAGTGAGAATTTGATAATCATGAACATCAATCTCCTCCTCATGACGGATGCGACGGACTTGACCTTCTCGATCAATTCGAATAGACGAAATGATGTCCTCGATGGAAGGAGGGTTGGTTTGATATGGACCATCTGAAGGGATACCTTATGGCAACTCATCAAGTCTCTACCTATCGGTAAAGACACACACTCTTTCACATGGAATGTCAAGAATTTGAGCAAATTTTCAAGAGAGTAGGAGAAGAGTTGATTTTGAATCACAAATTCAACAAACATTTGACCTTCGTCAGAATAACTCAAACGAATATTGACTATAAAACTCGAGAATAAAACGAGGACATACTTGTTCATTGATTTCAAGAAGACACTCAAACTCGATAAAATGAAACAAAGATCAAACATAGTTTAGATCCGCAAAGTTATCAAAAACCACCCGACCCTCGTGAATGTAACGTTCTTCAAGGTTTCTTAGTTTTTATTTTATTTGAGAACGAAATTCATGTGACATTATAGGGATATAGTGTCTTGTATTTTTCAAAACACAAAAACAAACACTCTTTTAACGACTCACACTCTTCATCTTTCGTGAGTTTAGTATCAGAGGACATGGGGGTTTTCATTGGTTTAGAATCTTCTAGACCAAATTTCTTAAGCATTTCACCACACGCAGTTAGGTTGAATAAAAATATATTGTCTTCCATTTGTTTAATTTGTAATCCAAGGAAGAAGTTAAGTTCACCCATCATGCTCATCTCGAACTCGTCATCTATGATTTTGGCAAATTCATCACACATGTCTTGACAAGTTGAACCGAATATAATGTCATCGACATATATTTGAACAATAATAAGATTTGAACTTTTCTTTTTAGTAAAAAGAGTGTTATCTACCATTCCCATTTCATATTCATGTTTAATAAGAAAAGCTTTTAATCTATCATACCAAGCTCTGGGTGCTTGTTTAAGACCATATAAAGCATTCTTTAATTTATAAACATGATTCGGTTTTTCAAAATCAATGAATCCCGGAGGTTGTGCCACGTATACCTCCTCATTGATAAAACCGTCAAGGAATGCACTATTTACATCCATTTGGAATAATTTAAAATCTAAGGCGCAAGCAATAGGGCTAATAATATCCTAATAGATTCAAGTCTAGCAACCGGGGCATAAGTTTCATCATAATCGATGCCCTCGTTTATTGTTGTAGCCTTGAGCAACTAACCTTGCCTTATTTTCAAGAACAATACCGTTCTCGCCTAACTAATTCTAAACACCCACTTAGTTTCCCTATAATTGTAATATGTCTTAGGTTTATGGAACTAACTCCCAAACGTCGTTAGCATGAAGTGATTTTAATTCTTCTTGCATGGCGACTATCCAGCTTTCATCTTCCTAAGGCTCATTTACATCATTAGGTTCTATAGTTGATATAAAACAGTAGAAGTACTTTAGGTATGGGCTTGTGAACTAAGGGTTCTTTTGTAAGGTTTCCTATAACATTTTTTCTAAGGGTATTGTTCCTAGAGTTCCTTAAATAAAGTATATGTAGATGATATCATATTTGGCTCTACAAAGAAGTCATTATGCACAGAGTTTGAGAAGATGATGCATAAGAAGTTTCAAATGAGTTCTATGGGTGAACTCACATTCTTCTTAGGACTGCAAGTAAAGTAGAAGGAGGATGGGATTTTTATCAGTCAAGACAAGTATGTGACTGAGATTTTAAAGAAATTTGGTTTTACTGATGTCAAGACAGCAAGCACACCTATGGAAACTCAAAAGCCTTTGCTCAAGGATGAAGATGGTGAAGAAGTGGATGTTCATTTATATAGATCAATGATTGGTTCATTAATGTATCTTACTTCTTTAAGATCTGATATTATGTTTGCAGTGTGTGCATGTGCAAGATACCAAGTTAACCCAAAAATGTCACATCTTTAAGCTGTGAAAAGAATTTTTAGATACTTAAAAGGTCAACCTAAATTAGGCCTTTGGTATCCAAAAGATTCACCTTTTGATTTGGTAGCATACACTAATAGTGATTATGCTGGAGTAAGCTTGGATAGGAAGTCTACAACAGGAGGTTGTTAATTCCTTGGGTGCAGAATGATTTCATGGCAGTGCAAGAAGCAGACTGTGGTTGCTAATTCTACAACAGAGGCTGAGTATGTAGCTGCTTCAAGTTGTTGTGGCCAAGTTCTTTAGATTGAATTGATCGAAAGCTTCGGTTTTATCCTTAAGAAATCTAGTCCAAGTGTACCTAGAGTAGTCATCTACTATGACTAAGGTGTAGCGGTTTCCTCCGTAACTCCGTACGGCGGATGGACCAAAAAGATCCATGTGGAGAAGTTCTAAGCATCTAGTCGTTGAGACTATGTTCTTAGCTTTGTGACTAACGTGAGCTTGTTTTCCAATTTTGCAAGCATCACAAAAATGTTGATCAAACTTAAGCTTAGGTAAGTTTCTAACTAATTCCTTAGAAGCTAACGATTGAATGAGACGCATATTAGCGTGACCTAATCTCCTATGCCACAATGTGGAGTTTTCATCAATCGTTGCAAGACATATTTTGTCTTTTGGCTTATTTCCTAATTTCATCACATACAAGCCTTTCTTCCTAATACCTCTACCTATGACTTTACCGTCCTTAGTGATTTCACTATCATGTTCAGAAAAAGTTACTCTACACTTATTATCACATATTTGTCCTATACTTAGCAAGTTAAATCCTAAATTATCAACATGTTCTACATTATCTATTTTGAGAGAGTCATTAGAAATCGTACCTTTGCCAATGATGTTACCGCGAAGATTACTACCAAAAATGACGTTACCTCCATTGTATGCCTTGTAAGTGGAGAAGAGCTTTCGGTTGCCCGTCATGTGTTTGGAGCATCCACTATCCTTGATCCATTCGTCGGGCTCCAAGTCGACTCCAAGGCATATCTATTTATATAAGACAGTAACTCAAACATTTGGTCCCCAATATCTCATGGGTCCAAAGTTGTTAGTGCCAAACATCCCTTGCATTTGATGCAATTGGTTGGGATGTGAGAACGGAAGACACATTTCCCATGGTATGTAACTTTGACGTGGAAAGTTGTTCCAACTTACGGGAAATCCATGAGGTTGGTTTTGTCGACCAACATGTCTTTTTGGTTGCGGTGTTTTAGGACGAGAATAATTATTATTGACTCTTCTAGGAGGTGGAGTTTTTGATCTAAAATTGGTTTTTGAAAATCCAACTCCGGGCTTTGTCAATGGTTTATAAAATTGTTTGACTTCATTGTCACTAGCCACAGGAATTTTGACTTTGTTTACAATTATGTGTTTTGGTCTAGGACCCAAAATAGATTTTTGAAAAGACACACTTTTTTCAGAACCAGGCGTTGCTGGTGGCGGTCCCATATTTATTTTGGGGGCCGCCTGAACATTAAGGGGGCCGCCCATATTTATGGGACCTCCATCAGAAGACGTCTTTTTCTGAGCTTTTACAAATTTTATTTCCTTAGTTCCACTAGATGATGCTTCAAATGAATTAAACCTTAAACCTAATTTATCACTGGAGGGTTTTTGATTATTTAACATTTCATTCAAGCAATGTGTACTCTTTTCAAATTTGTTTAATCTAGTAGATTCTTCTTTGAGCTTTTCATTTTCAATTTTAAGTGTGTGACACTTTGCACAATCAATATCAACTCCCTTGTTTTTCTCGAGTGTGGACAATTTATCTTTTAATTCTCTAAGCTTATTTTCTAGACTATTTCTAATAGCTTTTAACCTTTTGTTCTTAGTGATTATCTTTAAACTCATTTTGCACAATTTATCATATTCATTGTCTAAGGCTAAATCATCAATTGATGAGTTTTCATCACTAAAGTAAGAAGATTCGGAACATACCTCATTTGGTGCTTGAGCTACAAGACATGTCTCGTCTTGGATCTTTTCATCATCTTCTTCACCGCTATCGCTCTAAGAACCTCCAACAAATGCTCTTTGGTTCTTGTCTCTCGGTGGCTTTGGACATTCTCCAATAAGATGATTTGGATCTCCGCATCTAAAGCACTTCCTTTCACTTTTGCCATTTTTGTCATCTTGGCTTCTTTGAAAGGTCTTTTTGTCGTTTCGAGGGTGTCTCGCGAATCTACCTCCTCTCTTAAAGAACTTATTGAAGTCTCTTACCGCCATGGCGTACTCTTCGTATTCACTCCCGGAAGTTGAGCACTCTTTATCACTAGATTCTTTCTTAGCCTTTAAAGCGAGAGATTTCCTTTTAACTTTTGCTTTGACTATTTCGGAATCTTTCTTGATGATCATCTCATGGACTTTGAGGTTTCCAATGATCTCATCAAGAGATAGTGATGTTAAGTCTTTCGACTCTTCAATCGTCGTGACCTTTTTTCTTCATTTATGATGTAGAGCCCTAAGCAACTTCCTTACGTAGTTCTAACTAGAATAACCTTCATCAAGAGCTTTAAGACTAGTAATAATAGTATTAAATATAGCAAAAGCTCTATCTATAGATTCGTCTTCGGAAATGACGAATTGTTCATATTGTTGAACCAAAAGGTCGATCTTATTATCTTTGACTTGGTGATTGATAGCCCTTTACTATATATAAATATAAGTAAATATATAAATATATAATAATAAGAATCAAAAAATCTTAATTATAGTAATCCGGGAGCATGATTCCCGGGTCGTTATCCCCAACGAGGATTGCAATTGAAAGTCGAGAGTCGTTTTGAGAATCGATGCTTGAATGGAACAAGATTATGATTGGTTATCTAAAACTACGGGAAAATTAATACTAAAACTTAAAAACAATTAAGGGAAAACTATTTAAACTAAAAACGCAAAACGGGTATCCTAAAAACGCACTAAATTATCAAATAAAGGCAAATTAATTTCTAAAAATTCAAACTTAGTTTCTAAACCTCAAATATGTTAAAAGAAAATTAACTAAAAAGAAATTATATTTTTTTGGCTTATTTATAACTTTTTATGAATTAAAAACCTATTTAATGTATTAAAAATCCTAGAAAATAGCAAATTAATCCCTAAAAATTCCAAAAATTGATTTTTAACTCTAGAAAAATCAAAAAAGTGATAAAAACTCAGAAAACTATTTTTAACTATTTTTTATAATAAAAATATATTTTATAAAACTAATTTAAAAAGCTTAAAAATGCAAATTAAAATATAAAAATGGTAAAAATAATTTTAAAGCTTGTAAACCTCAAAATATTTATTCTAAGACTAAAAACTATTTTTTTGTAATTTTCCAAATAATTTAACTATTTTTAAATGACTTTTTAATATTTTAAACTAAGAAAAATGATTAAAAATAGAGAAATAATGGGAAAATTCCCAAAAAATCACAAAAAGTCCCAAATGCTTTAAGGAACACAGGAAAAATAAGCTCAGTCACCCAGCTTATCAAATAAGCTAAGAAAAGCCCAAAATAAGCTACGGATTATTTGTGGCTTATTGGGCTCAAGAAGTTGATATATAATAAATCTTGCAAAGCAATACCAGATGAGCTATTCAAGCACATTGGTTTCCCACTCGTCACTAGTATGCTTGCCAGACCTAAATGGACATGGGTTCGAATCCCATGTTTGTTTTTAATATCATTTTTTAAAAACTTATAAAACAAGAAAAGATAAGCAAAATTAAAAAAAGGCAATTTTTTTAAAACTCAAAAATAAGCTATAAAAAATAAGCAACAAAGAGGGCAGTTTTAACTTTTATATACCAAGGCTTATGGCTAAACTGCTAAGCTAACTAGTGGCAAAATAAGCTAATGAAAAACACTAATAAGCACTAACAGATGATGACTAACTCCTAATAAGCTAACCTAACTAAAATTAAGCAAAGAAAAACAGCTAGAAAGCAAAAATAAGCAAATAAGCTAATGTGCTAAAACTGCTATGCAAACAGCCTTGGTATCACCTTTGGGCTTAATTTTAAGCACCAAATAGGCCACTTAAGGGCTTAAGGCTTATATTGGCTTAACGGTCAGCTTATGGGCCATCTAGAAATGCAAAGAAAACAAAATTTGAAGAACATATAAGCTAGTAAAAAGGCTTGGGAAATAGGCTTATCCACTCAGCATATGCTGAGTTGGCTTTTTCTGTTTTAAAAAGGCTATAAGCAGGCCTTAAAATAAGCTTCAAAATAAGCTCCAAATTTCAAACAAAGTTAAAACAGATGGAGACTGACTCCAAGTGAGCTTATGCTTAAAGTTTTAAGCTCTAAAAACAATTTTGAATGTCTGAAAATTGAAAATGAAAAAGACTTTTTTTAACTGAAAAATGACTTGAAAAATTTGACAGATTATGAATAAAACTAAGATAAACTTAAGGACTCTTTACCACTACTAACCTACTGCATTTCACACATAAAAATACACAAAAACAAGTTTTAAAAACAGGTTTGAAAGGCTTTAGTCTAATAAACTCTTCACAACTGTTTGACACCACAGTTTTAAAGGCAATTTTAGAAAAAACCTTAGAACAACTTTTAACTTGAAAAACTCTTTAAAAACTGATTTAAACTACTTAAACAAGCTTGTATAAATTGACCAAGTGACCCAATGGTTTTCAAAGACTGTTTTGACCCATTTAGGTTGTTATGCCAAACACCCCTTTAAGTAATGAAAACAAATTTCTAGACTGATTTAAAGAGATTTGAGTTAAGGGTTTTGAAAACAGATGAGTACAAACTAATTTTGAGCAAAAATGAGCAAAAAGTAACAACAAATAAGCAATAATATAAGCAAGTAAGATATGAGCAGATTAAAAAGCAAGTAAGACAGTTTTGCAATAAAACTTAAATAAGGGACATATAAGCATTAAACAAAGACAATAAGCATAAATCAAACATAAATAAGCAGTAAAAACAGGAAATAAGCAATAAATAAGCACTTGAATAGTAATAAGCAAAATATGAAAAAGTACACTTACAAAAGTCCAAGCTTATGGCAATGATATTAAGCTCTCAAAAGCTTAAAAAAACAACCCTAATGCTTCCTATGAAGCTCTAAACCAATGGCCATCCAAGATTTACCATGCTCCTTTGCTTTTCTTTATATTTTTGTATTTTTCAGATTTTTATAAGTAAAATAGTTTATAAAAGCTTGAAACAGTAAATAAAGAGATTTATTTATTAATTCACATTTAATATTAAACATAACATTGATGCAATTGTAACCCTCGACCTTTTAGAAGGCTGCAACATCGGTTGTGAGCCGGCAAGATGCAGTAAACTTTTATCAGTCTGGGTCAGCTTTATATATACTATTAATATTTTTTCATTATAAATTATATTATATATATATAGTATATATACTGAGTATATATAATATAATATATTATATCATATATAAATATATAATATATATATATAATATATATATTTCAGCAAGTTTATCACCCACAATTTATATTTAGTTATACATTTTTATTCATTATAATATATATAATAATATTTAATTTTTCTATTTATTTTACGATATAGAGAAGACTTCTTTTTGAAAAATTCAAGTATAAGTTTGAACTAAGACTAAAATTTTTGCTATAAGCTACATAAAAATTGTTGATTTAAGTTTAATCTCCAAAAATAGCACGTATTATTAATCCGGTTAAGAGCTTATGGGAGAAAAAGCCACAAATTACATACATGAGCTCTTAAGATTTCCAAATAATCCTTGTTTAGCATCCAACTCATAATCAACTCTATCATTTTTCGTTCTTCGCGAATTTCTGCGAACGCTTAGCCTAAACGTTAAGGAACAAGCTAGAGCTCAACACGCTCGATCGGGTCAAAATTTATTCTTATTCTACCCAGCAGGAAAGTCAAAATTGTGACAAAACACTTATTTTATTTTTGAAAATTTTTAAATTTTTTCATTTTTTTAAAATTTTGATGGTAAAAACGGGATTTCGTGAAAACAACGACTGCAGGCACAATCAAATCGATAGATCCCCCCATACTAGAATTAAACATTGTCCTCAATGTTTTAAGAATGGTCTCTACGTAAATCCTAAGCCATTTATTAAGTATGCTTAAAGATAACGTTAGTCGATTAGATTAGGATATTGGATTTCCCAAATGAAGCTGAGGATTTGAAGCTCTTGTGATCGAAGGACAAAACCACGAGCACGAGAGGCTTCAAAAATCCGGGACAATCCTGGACAATTACAAAAACACAAGCAAACGAGAAAGGAAAGAGGCACACCCTCTCACAACAAAAAAAACACTTATTCAATACTATATAATATAACTTCTAGGATAAGCATGGGGTGCCTCTGTTAGCCTCAAAATATTGAGTCAAACAATAGAAGTTCGTTCATAATTATATTAGGTCTCGGTCACTAAGTTAATGTACGTTGTAATAGGCTAGACGGGTAAACGGGCTCTTATTTGTAATCTAATCGGTCACGTGTATCGGGCGTAAGCCCAAGTAAACCCGAGCCCGACCCGTAGAATTACTAAAGGCATGCAAGCCTTTTAGTCTTCACTATAAATACCCCTCTCCAAGGAAGGAGAAGGTGTTGGTTCATTTGTAAACATTTTTCTATTTGCAAGTAAATTAACCATTTTCTCTCTCTAGTTTCTCTCTCTAACTTTTTTCCACTTTCCTTCTCTTTTCTTCTTGTATTCGAGCAACAAGTAATGAAGTGAAGTGATTAAGGGTTACCGACATTTGGTATCAAGAGCCTCGGGTGTTTAGTGATTGATTTGTGGATTAAAAACTAAATTTCGTGGCTTTTCCTTTTATTTTTTTGTTCGAACTAGAAAAAGAAGAAACATCATGGTTTGATCTTTATTTCGTGGCTTGGTTCGTGGTAGAAAAACAAATTTAATATACTTATATAGTATTAATCCCGTAAGAATTCTTTCCAAAATACTTCTCAAACAAGAGAAATATAAGGTAAAAATCTCACAAAAGAAAACACAATTCGTATATTTTTATCCGGGAAGTACTGTTCCTCGGGTCGTGTCCCAACGAAATCGTGAATTGAGAATTTAGGAATAATTCGGATTCGAGTATCACTTATGTTAGCACGAGGGGCACCGAATCGGGCGAAGAGAGATTTATGAAATTTGCAAACAACTCAGGCGTCGTTGGTGGGAAGCGCTTTCGCTTCGACCCATTTTGACAAACAATCTACAGCCACAAGTATATATTTGTTCCCTCGTGAAGACGGGAACGGCCCCATGAAATCGATGCTCCAAACGTCAAAGATTTCGCAAACTTGGATGGAATTTTGTAGCATTTCATCACGTTGCAAAATTTTTCCTTGACGCTGACAAGTGTCACATCGGGTGACCAAGTCATGGGCATCTCAGTAAATTGTTGGCCAATAAAATCCTGAGTTAAAAACCTTTTTGGCGGTGTATTTGGCACCGTAATGTCCCCCGATGGGTCCACTATGGCAAGCTTTGAGAATGTCAAAAGCTTCTTGGCCTACAACACACCGCCGGATCACTTGATCCGCACATATTTTGAATAAATAGGGGTCGTCCCAAAAAGTTAGAGTTTAACATCCTGGACCAACTAGTTCTTTTGTTGGGACGACAGTCCCTTTAACAATGAAATTCCCGCGTGGTAATTGCATAATCGGCAAACACGGGTACTTGGAGTCACACGAGAAGTCACAATATTAAGTGTCTCGAGAGGAAACTTTTCACTTTATCTCCTTTGGGTCGAAGCACATTTTCATAAGGATTTTCTAACTCGGGAAGTATGATCGCGGCGCGAGATTCTCGGCTCCTTTTGTGTCAATCACTTTGAATGTGAACTCTTGAAGGAGGAGAACCCACCGGAGCAATCTCGCATTGGAATCTTTTTTAGCAAAGAAATATTTTAGGGCGGAGTGATCCGTATACACTATGCTTTTGTTCAAGATGAGGTAAGACCGGAATTTTTCAAAGGCATACACCACGGCTAACATTTCTTTCTCCGTCGTAGTGTAATGCGATTCTGCCTCGTTCATTGTTTTGCTAGCATAGTGTATAGGCCTAAAGTGTTTTTCATGACGTTGCCCTAAGACTACACCTATGGCAAAGTCGCTTGCATCGCACATAAGCTCAAAGGGCAAGTCCCAGTCTGGGGCAATCAAGATTGAAGCTTCGGTAAATTTTTTCTTTAACGTTTCAAAAGCTTGAATACATTCATTGGAGAAAATGAACGGAGTATTCTTCTCAAGAAGATGAGTTATCAGTCGGGAAATTTTGGAAAAAATCCCTTAATGAACGTCGGTAGGAAACCGGCATGACGAGAAAACTCGAACCCCTTCAACGGTGGTGGATGAGGTAACTTTGCAATTCACACGACTTTGGCTTTATCAAACCTCAATCTTAATTTTTGGTATCTTATGGCCAAGGAAAATGCTTCCTTAACAAGAATGACTCTTTTCCCCAATTTAGACAAAGATTTGTGTTCTTCGATACCTTTGACGCATCTTCGTCTACACGAGAGAGCGCAATTTCCAATTAAAATTCCAAAGATACTAGAGAAGGGTCGTCCATGAAGATTTCCATCATTTTTTCGATCATATCATGAAAGATAGCCATCATACACCTTTAGAACATGCCCGGTGCATTGCATAAGCCAAAAGGCATGCGACGGAAGGCGAACGTTCCGTAAGGACACGTGAATGTTCTCTTTTCTTGATCATGAGGGTCGATGGGAATTTGAAAGTAACCCGAGAAACCATCGAGAAAACAATAGTACTCGTTTCCCGCTAATCTCTCGAGCATTTGATCCATAAACGGTAGTCGAAAGTTGTAACATTTCTCCATTTCAGGTCATTTTACGACTCCTATTATTTGTCACTGTTTATTTTGGTCCGATACGCGTTTACTTTTAAATTAACTTTTAAGATAAACCGCGTAGACTAGAAATAATCAGTTAATGTAAACGGTCATCAATTAATTAAGGCTTTACATACAATCAGTTATATATAATTATTAAGACGATAATTATTAATTTGCGTAAGTTTATTTTTATTGGTCCGTAAAAGGGGTTACGTTTAGCAATAAACTACATCGGCACACCCGGAAAACCTAGACTTATAGGACTCAAAACATACCCACTTATACACCTTAAAACAAAAATTAAATCAAAAACTTATGTTTAACTAAGCCACTATTGGGCCGGCGTGGGTATATAAAACCCATAATGCGATTTAACTCATGTGCTAAATTCATAGAAAAATATCCTAATACCGTCCTTAAGTACATGTGCAATCCATGGTCTAATTAAAGCTTAGTACTAAATGTCTCCACTTAGCCTAATACACAATGGTTAATAACCATTTGAGCCTTTTTCTTCTCTTGATGACCGCGGCAACCACAACAACATATACACATCTTGAGATCTTTAAAATCCTAGTAAATCTTGTACTTATATCATGTAACTAAGATGTGTACTTAGTAGATTAGCAAAACTATGTCCAAGGAACTAGAAAACACAAAACCACTAGGGCTTGGATCGTTTTGTTTGTTTTTTTTCGGTTTGTGTGACCAGAGAGTAACTTAGCTTTTGGCTATAAAATACTTGAGCACATACACCATTTTACACTCTTACAAAACTTAAACACTTAAACTTTTCCTCTCTTCTTGCGCCAGACCTTAAACCGCAAACATACACACCCATTTGCCACGTTCGAACCCACAACACAAGCTAAGGGTTTATACAAGGAGTGTACAAGGGAGTTACGAGCTAAGGGTTAGCTTACTACACGTCTATTTCTCAAACAAAGAGTTATAGGACCTTTGTAAGTCTCTCACGACACAATGTAATTCATAGTTTAGTTTTCTTTTAATTTCTAGACTTGTGCACGTTAAAATCCGTGACACAACGTACTCTATATACGTATGATATATTGTGCGGTGCAAGAACCATTTATAACGCATGTATAAAAGGGGGTTAATGTCAAAAAATAGGGGCTTAAAGGCGTTGCTTTCTTGAAAACTTGGACATGACGTATTCAATTAGACCTTATAACGGTCATTGTAAGAAAATACCGTGTACATTGATAAAAAACTCGATGGCTTGCTTAGGAACCGTATATACTAACTAAAATTAACGTGTGCAGGATAGTAAAAAAAATAAACATAAAAGGGTAATGACAAATCGTTTCGTTTTGCTAGGGGTTTATGTGTTGTAAGCAAAAACTAACAAATTTTATACGTATAGTATAAATCCATAAAATATCTTTCCAAATACTTTAATCAAGAGAAATATAAGGTTAAACTCTCACTAAAGAAAAAACACACTATGGATATTTTTATCCGGTGATGTTTGTACTACTCGGGTCGTGTCCCAACGAAATTGTAAATTGAGAATTTTGAATAATTCGGATTCGAGTTAAGATTGATAAAGGATTTTTGAATTATTGATCACACTACAAATGTAATAGCACGAATTAAAAACAATTAACTAGATCGAAAATTTAAATCGTGACAAGTAAAAACGCGAGCTAAAACTGAAATTTAAAAACTAAGGCACAACTTTTAACAAATTTTATACCTAAAAATCACAAATTTAAAATGAAAATTTTAGGAAAAAGAATTGGAATTTTTTATGTATTTTTGAATTTTTTATGATTTTTCTAAGATTTAATGATTTATCAAAAATAAACTTTTTCTAAAAATTATCACTAAAATTTTTCTTTTATTTTTCAAAAATACTAGATTTAAAATGAAAATTATTGCAAAAAGAATCAAAAATTTTCAACTATTTTTCTATTTTTTATGATTTTTATAAGAAAAAGTAATCACTAAAATCTATTTTAATTCCTAGAAAATACAAATTTAATTGGAAAAATATAGAAAAATAGTTTTTATAAACTACAAAGGTGCAGAAATATAATGGCACAAAAAGCCCCAATTTTTATGATCTAATTAAACCCTAATTTTATCAATTAAACTATAAACCCTAATTTTAATAAAAATAAAAACTAAAATTTAAAACTATTTTATTTCTACTAAAAAGACAAGGTAGATATTGCAATAAAAGAAAGAACAGGGTAGGCGGGGTAACTTTAGGAAAGTTACAATTCAGTGGAAACGGGTAACCCTTGACTATTAGAAAATTACAAAACAGACCCTACGCTTATGGCTTAATTTTGGCTTATTAAAAAAATGCTTTTCAGAAAAAACTTAAAACTACAAACCTATTAAGGAGCTTAATCTCTACAACTTTAATAAAAGGACTTCTAACTTTTAACAAAAGAATAAGCCAGAAAATAAGCAAATGTTAAGCTGTTACAGAAAGTGCTTATTTAACCAACTTTTTGGATTTGAGCTTATTCCCAGCTTATTTCTTGATGAAAATTAAAAGCAAAAGAAACTTATTCTAGCTTAAGATGTGTATAAAAAGGATTTAAACTAAAATTACCCTATTCTTAACAAATTTATCAAGAAAATTGAAATGAGAAAATGCAAGTTTTTATGAAACAATTTTTAAGCTTTTTTCAAGTAAACTAAAATGCTTATTTTTGAACTTTAAGTGCTGAGATTTTGAAACTAAGCTAACCTAATTACCTCTATTCAACCTAGATAAAAGGATTTCCAAGGTTTCTCATTGAAATGAAAAAGAATTCAAAAATGAAATCAACCAAAACTCAACTTTGCTGCTGTCATTTGCTGATATACTTGACAAAGATAGAATGCAAGCCAAGTTTTGAAATGAAAACTCTTAAAACCTATTCAATGAGTAATACTAAACCTAAGCTAAACATTTTTGAACAATTAAATGCTAAGTAAAACTAAAATCTCAAGTGATTTTCTTGTTAAAAATCCCCTGGTGCTAGGCTAAGGATTTTAAACTCTAAACTTGGTAAAACTAGACTCTAACCTATAAAACTTACTTAAAACTTGCTATACTACCCTAACACAACTGAATAAGAGATTTGACAAGGTGCAGTTGACTTTAAGAGTCAAAGTAAGCATAATCCAAACACTCCTTTATCTATAAGCTGTCACACTAAAGTAAGCTTAAAGTTTATTTAAAACTATAACAGCTTAAACCTAATATCCACTCTTACTAAAAATGACTTAATAAAACTATGTAAGATCTAAAATTACTAGCTTATTAGTAGAATTAAGCTAGTTTCTCTACTAGGTTGTTATTTGCTTATTTATGACAGAAATTCAAGAATGAAATCTAGATAAGTTTTTAACTAAGTAAGCTTAAAACAATTACAACTATAAGCTGTCTAAGCTAAATGAAACAGGATTAAGCACTAGAGTAAGCAAACAAATTTGAAATAAGCAAAATGAATAAGCTAGGTAGATGCTAAAATGGAATTTAGAAAGAGAAACCTGAAATTTGTAGATTCTTCTTCACCTAAACATCCAAGTGAAGAGTTTAGGTGATCCTAATGGCACATTGCCTCTAAAACCTTTATCAACAAACTCAATAAGCTAAAATAGCTTATTTCTTCTTTAAGCTTCCAATATGAACAAAAAACACTCAAGTGATCATTATTTGAAATTGAATTGATAAATTTGAGTAAATGAATGCTTAAAACAGAGTTTGACTAAGAATGAGCTTATGAAAAGTAATAAGCTCAAACGAGCTTATTTAGAGCTTATATGCTAAATTCGACTTGTAATTGAAATAGAAGAACACACAAAGCTTATAAACTGAATGATAGTGCTAAATTTACGAGGTACAAGAGGAAAGGAACAGCGTACAAGTGATATAAACTGATTGCTAAAAGTTTGAAAGTAAAAGCTAAAATTCGACTAAAATTCAAAGTGAAAATTTGAAAACAAAAATACAACAACGAAAAATGAGACCTAAGTGCTCTATTTATAGAGGATTGGTGAAGAGGAGTGAAGATTTCTAGAATAATCCATTAGATCCTAGCCCTTGATTTTTTTCGAGTTGATTGTAGCCGTTGGATGGGTTTTGTGAGGTGTCTTGGCCAATAAGTTGTTGCCACGTGGACTGGGTAATGTGGAGAAGGCTTATGAATGAGCTTGGGCATTTATAGAGGAGCGGGGTGTGGGAAAATTTGGGATTGGGTTGTGTGTAAATTTGGCGGGAAAAACTATTTTGGCAGTTAGGTTGTTACAAGTTTGTTAGAAAGCCGCGTTCTTTCTGTTTAAATCTTTGGAGTATTGGCAAAACTCGTCCTTGTCTTTAACCCGCTTCTTTGTAGTTATAAACAAGGTTTGAAAATGGCAGTTTAAGTCCTTGTGTTTCTTTGCTTCTTTTTCTTCTTTTAATAAAACAACTTTCCACTATTTGCAACTTTGGCCCTTAAACTTCAAAACTCCAAATGGCCTTTGAATCTTTGAATACTTGTCATAATTGGTCCTTTGACTTCATTTTGGGTCTTTGTCTTCTAAAAATTCCAACTCAAAATAAGAGATCAAGAAGAACATTAAGCTAGGAATATAAGTTGCTGATGCAATTGACCTAAGCACTTATTTGTAGGCTAAATTTTGAAATGAGAACTCTAAAACCTTACTTACTTATCATGTCTAAAACTGAATTGTCTATGTTTGGATTCTAAAGTACCTTAAATCTCTAAACACTAAGACTATCTATACAAGTAAACTGCCCTGGTGCTAAGTCAAGGTTTTTAAACTCTAAGTTTTTGAATTCTTCAAACTAACTCTTAAAATCTTTTTAACTTTTGATATTATGACTAAACTCAACTGAATAAAGAGCTTTGACAGGGTAATGTTGACTTTAAGAGTCAAAGAAAGCCTAATCCAAACACTCCTTTATGGAAGGCTGCCAAAACTAAATGAACTCAAAATCTTATTTAAACCTAAAACTTTAAAAACTTTTTATCCACTTCTACTAAATATGTCCTAATAAAGCTATTTAAGCTGAAAAAGTACTAGCTTATTAGGAGAAATAAGCTGCTTACTCTACTAGTTTATACTAACTATTTATGACAGATTTGAAATAGTAATTTCTAAATGAGTTTTAACTAAAGTAGATTAAAACTGATACATCTATAACCAACCATCGAGAAAACAATAGTATTCGTTTCCCGCAAGCCTCTCGAGCATTTGGTCCATGAATGGTAGTGGAAAGTGGTCTTTTCGGGTAGCTTCATTCAACTTTCGGTAGTCAATGCATACCCGCCATCCCGTAACTAATCGAGTTGGGATCAACTCATTTTGTTCATTCTCAACTACGGTAAAACCACCTTTCTTTGGTACGAAGTGTATGGGCTTACCCAGGGGGGACTATCCGAGATAGGTAAATTATCTAGCGTCAAGAAGTTTTTCTACTTCTTTTTTTTATGAACATCGTGGTTTTGGGTTTTACCCGTCTCTGAGGTTGGTCCGCTGGTGTGTAGTCCTTTCATTAGAATTTTGTGAGTACAAAATTCTGGGTTAATACCTTTGATAATCAGGCCCGAGAGATTCTCCTGCCTAAGCGACACTGGCCTCACACTGATACTCAGCATGTGGAGTGAGTTTCGCCCGAATAATAGATCTAGCCCCTCATGTGCTGTTACTGATCCGCAGAGACAGCTTTCTGTCCCCTGTATCACTCATAGTCGTCTTTTTGTAGCACACACCATCTGTCTCGCACTCCGGCCGCAACTTGTCCCGGTTGCGCCCACACCACCTCCCAACCCAAAATGCCCACCCTCAATTCGAGGTGCGGTGAGGTAAGTCCTTGAGTTCAATCTTGGGAGATTCATTCAACTGATGTTCATCGGGTTTTGGTTTCACAAATCTTAAGTTCTTTTCTAATCTCAGGAAAATAATTTGCATGGTTGGGAAGTGGTGATAAGGGCTCACTATTTAGGATAAGCTTCAAGAGGAAGAAATGGTTCCTTCTCGGTGGGATCACATTCGGTTTCATCAACTTCCTGCCTAATATGAAGTATCAGAAAAGAAAGTTCAGCCTCGATTTCTTCAAAATGAATGAAATCACTACCCTCGAATGGGTGTGGGTGGGAGAGAAGTTGTATCAAACAATTGGTTTCCCATAAGTATGGAATGGAAATTCCTTTGAAATACTTCCGAGAAACCTAAGAACTCTTGAGAATATTCCTCACATGCTATATCAATAAGATTGATCTTGTTAACTGATTCCATGGCATTGTAGGAGAAATTTTTCGTATCACCTACTTTGAAAGTCACGGATTGGTTATCATGTCTTAAGGTTATCCTCTTCACGTGTTACATCAATCAAGCTTCTTTTGCGTTCTTAAAAATGGTCTTTCCTAAAAATCAACGGGACTCTTAGGGTCGGCATATAGTCAACTACCACAAAATCGTCAGGAAAGTCGAAGGTTCCAAATCATTCACGAAAAAAAACATTTCGGCTATGCGGTGGGGTGGAAGTCGATCGGTTCGGCCATCTCGAGTATCATCTTAGTTTTGGTCAGTCTTGGAGATGTAAGCGATTTCCAATAAATGAGAGTGGATTAGATTGATTAGCTTGACGAGATCGGACAGGGCTAAGCATTCATCCAACTCTGGAAAATCGCACGGTATCAGAAATCTACCTGGGTCTCCTAATTTTTCGGGAAATGTCTTTAGGATGACTGCCGAGCAATTTTCATTAACCGGTGTTTTGGTTTAATTTAGATATTTGTTTTGTTGTTCAAAAGCTTTTCTGAACATTGGAGCAAACTTAGGCATGTGCAGGAGAGCATCCGCGAAGCTCAGCTCGAAGTGGAGATTCCGAAAAATTTCCATGAATTTTTAAAGCTAAAAGGTCGTCCTTTTCGTGGATTTTTTCCTTGTTATACCTCTAGATGGATATGGTAAACTCATTTTTGTTTTAGGCATGACAACTTGGTTCATCAAACTTGGACTATCGGAGGTTGGTCTTCTTTTGTTTACCCCCGTTAGGAGCACGTGCTCCTTTGTCAACACGGTTTTCAACTTCCACCACCGGAAGGTGGAATTTGAGGTCCATCTTTATGAAACACCGCTTGGTGTGGTGATTACTTTCAATTCACCTTCGGGATTAGCAATTGGTGTTGCTAGGAAGAGAACTGAAACTCGAGTAGCAGCTTGGTTTGGAATTTACGATTTTGGGTGAGGCAAGTCGGTTAGTTGGTCATTTGGTTTAGCATTGTTTTGCCATTACGCATCATTAGCATGACATAGCTCTAAAATAGTTTTTGGCACACCGAGCTTGATGAGCTGGAGACTTGGTACGCCTGGATGTTGATTAACCGGGGGTTGTGATACATTGGGGGTGTTGTTGAACTGGTCGTTGGATTTGACCCTTGGATTTACAACCCATTTCCAGGTTTTGGTTTTTGTTCAACGTTTCTGATTGGTGCTTGGTAGTGGTGTTGCATGGGAGAGGTATACCAGCGTGTCGGATTGGGTTTGCCATCGGTGGCGGACGGGTAACCGGTATTACCATGTTAAATTGTTGCGCGCTGCTTGCGCGAGTATTCTTGGATGTTATCTCGGTAATTTGCTTGCTATCGGTAGGCCGGGAGACAATTAGATATGAGGTGGGCACCCCGAGGTAACACAACTTGCTCAATGCTTTTACAGGAGCGGGAGCTTGAGTTTGGTTTTTCTTATCGAGAATCAATGCTCTAACCATATCTTTCAGCTCCGCAACATCAGATGAAACTGCTGGGTTGGAAGAGTTTGTACTTACTTTGGAAACAATGGCCTTGCTTCGTGATTGACGAACTTTAGATTTGCTCTCGATGATTTTAGGATTCTCGAGGCATGTTTATCAAGAAAGTTACACCCGCAGCAGTGTTCTAGGAATCATGATCATTTGAATTTAGGGGCATTATAGAATGTATCGGTTGATAGCAATTCTGAAAACCCAGATGAGGCATCCCTTTTTTAAAAGAGATCATTGAACGGTGGTCCCAAGCCTCATAAAACGTATTCATCAAATTTTTGTGAAATCTAGTGATTTATTTTTTCTGAGATTTGTCGTTTTAGAAGGATGGGCAAGAATTTGTTAATAAATTTCGAAACAAGATCATCCCATGTTTCAATTGATCGAGGGGGTTCTTTTTCCAGCCAAATTCGGGCTGCCCCTTCGAGAGAAAACGGGAAAAGCATAAGTTTAACCGACGTATTTGGGACGTTCGGGAACTTCATCGTAGAAGTGATCTTGTTGAAATAAGGTATGTGACATGTGGGTCTTTCTTTATCATTTCCTAAAAATTGCTTATTTTGGAAAGATTCAGCAAGACCATGCTTGATTCTCAAAGTTATTCGCGGTGATTTCGGAATAACTATGCATCCTCGTACTCGTGTAGGGTGTCTGCTAGGCCTTCGAGCGGTTGCGCCATAGTACGTTATCGGCCATCGAAAATATGGGAGGTTATCATGTTTTCTAAGCTTGGGAGGAACTCAAACAGAGTTTGTCGGACTTGTTGTTGTTGACGTTTACGGGCTTGAGAACGAGTGCGCATGCACAAAATAGAAATTTAAAAAGAAAATTTACACTTAGGCTTTTAGTTTTTAATGATTTTTAACTATGTATTTATCGGACAACTGAGATAGACAATCTTCCAACAAATAATCTACTTACTTCACGGTAGCTCTCAAAATGATAAACGCACAGGTGAGCGGAGGAGTAGGAATAGCGCGAAGCTTATTTCTCCTTTCGGGTCGTAGTTCCTTGGAACAACCCTCCTTATACCCACTTTGTTAGCTTGTTTAACCTATCTAGGTTGAGCCGTAAGTCGTAAGAGACACAAAATGGCGAAGTTTTAAATTTTGATCGAATTCGAGTTGGGAAATGGGTATGTTCCCCAAGTTAGGTAAAAATTGATTAAATTTGGAGTTATTTTATTTCTTTTTTATGGACAATTTTTTATGTTTTTGATTTTATCTTTTATTTTGATATTATACTTTATTAATAAAAGAAAATAAAAAAATATTTTTGTTACTTTTTTTTTTTTTTTTTTTTAAGGAATATCTATTCACAGATTCACACAAGTGTCAACGTAACGATATTCGTTAGCCTCCCCGGCAGCGGCTCCAAAAATTGAACTCCGCAGATTCTCACACCTTTTATGTTATATCAATAAAGATAAATACATTATAAATTACACAACAAGGATCAGGAATCAGCGAGACAAAGCAAACCGATGCAGTATAGAGTGTTCCGGGTCGTTATGTCCCAAACGTGGCTAGAGATGGAATAACGAGTCTCGAATGATGATTGGAGTTTGAATCTGACAGGATGAGGTTATGATTTGGAAACTACACACTTTAAGCAAATGTATATAAAACATAAACAAATGAACATAAGCTAGAAAGAATAAAATGCTAGACATTGGGAAAAAATACTTAAAACTTTTACCCTAAAAACAAAGTAAGCTCAAATTAAACTTAAGACAAATTAATAAGTTAAACTTACTCTAATAAGCAAAATACAAAAAGAATTAGTAAATTAAACCAAAGATAAACACAACATACTTACAACCAGTACTAACAGTTTAACTACCGAGTACTAAACTTTAAGTTACTACTGTAGGCTTAGTTAATATTGCTAGGCTTAAGTTAATATTGTAGGCTTAAGTTAATACTGTAGGCTTAAAAGTAGCAAAAAAAACGAACTAGCAGTTTGGCAAATAGAAAGTAAAGTAAGGGAAAAAGGGACTTTTACTACACCCTTGCTCAAAACAGGGTCAAACAATGAATCTACAAGCTCTAGCTTGTATAAAACAAGCTAGTGAGAGTCCATAAGCCCATCCAGAACTGGCTTATCATCCATAACATAAGCTGTGGTATATGTGAGAGTGATTTTTGTAATTTTCTCTTAACTACTTAACTTTTTAAACTTACTTAATTAGAGCAGCTTATAAACAAGCTGTGTTGAGAGCTTTTTAAACACAAAACACATAATGAAAGTTGAAATTTAAACCTTGAAATGGTAAATTGACTTGAAAAATCAAAAACTTGCATTAAAACTTGAAAATGTTACAAAGCTGAAGTAAAAAGTGTAAATGACTTAAAAACAAAATTATTTATAAATATACTTGATTACTAAAATAAAAATCTAGATGCTCAAAGGCTTACAATAAGCTCTATTTATCGCCGAGTCTTTGGACTTGCCAGGGCTTGTGCTAATTTGGAGAGTTAAAAACAAGTGTGTTGTTGTGTGAGGTGAATCTAAAGCAAATCCAGCCTTTGATTTCATTTGAGCTTCTTTGGAGGACAATTCTCAGCCATCGAAATGGCTTATGGAATGGAGAGGGAATGCCAACATGGATTTATAATGCTGGGGGGTTATAGTAGAGGTGGTTGAGTGATTTTTGCAGAGACGTATGGTAGCAGAAAAACAGGGTTGGTTGCTGGCTGGTTTTGGTATTGGCGGGAAAGTTGGGAAAAGGGTTTATACAAGTTGGGTTGTGACAGAGAGAGGTTGAAGATGATTAAGGGAATGTTTGGTTTGGTGTACCAAGGAAAGGCCCCTCCTACATACACTTTTTTCATTTCTTTATTTCTCCCTTTTCTTTCTTTTATAAATGAAGTTTCCTAAATTGGCATAATCAGTCCCTGTGGTTTATATAATAATATAACTTAGGGGTTTGGCATTTTTGACCCCTCAAGTTATATTTTTCTTTGCTTTTTTTCTCGGGAGTAAGACTTGATTTTGATTGGGCTTCGTCTTCACACACTTTTCCATCCCGTGTCCTGTTTTGTCTCTTTTTGATTGGTTTTTCGTCCTTTTGTGAGATATCCGTTCCTGCACATCACAATTAGCAAAACAAGCATATATTTGGCATTTTGAGCCATTTTTGGTTATTTTAGCTTGTTTTTAAAGGTAAAAGGTATGTGTACTTTAAGCACATACAGTAGCTTCGATTAATGGAAAAGAGGGATATTTCTTGTGATCGTAGATGATTATTTAGTTATTACATGGGTTTATTTTCTTCGCTCGTAAGATCAGATGAAACTCAAGAATCTTCAAGAATTATTGCTCAAGCTCATTGAATTACAAAGCCAAAAGTTTTAAGATTGCTACTAACAATGGAAATGAATTCAAGACTCGACTCTTAAAGCTCATTATGAAAAGTTAGGCATCATGTATGTAAACAATTTTCAATTGCTCGCACACCTCAGCAAAATGGAGTAGTTGAAAGACGTAATCGTACTCTTGTTGAGGCTGCTCGCACAATGCTTATCTTTTCTCGGTTACCTGAATTTCTTTGGGCTGAAGCAGTGGCTACAGCTTGTTTTACTCAAAATCGGTCAATCATCCATACACGATACAACAAAACACCTTATGGAGCTGTTACGCGTGTCGAAAGTATATTGCATATTTTCATGGTGTTTGGTTCATTGTGTTACTCCTTATCCAACAAATGACCGTGATGATCTTGGAAAAATGAAACCAAAAGCAGACATTGGGGTGTTTATTGGTTATTCAGAAACATCAACAGGTTTTCGAATTTATAACCGACGGACCAAAATGATAATGGAGACCATTCATGTCAAGTTTGACGAGCTCACAGCAATGGCTTCTGAACATGACTGTTTAGAACCCGAACTTCAACGATTCAACAATCATAATTCATCAGCAAATCCAATGAATACTCCATCCAAAGAAGATTTGGATAATTTGTTCGGTCCGATGTTTGAAGACTATTTTGAGAAGGCATCTTCTGATACAACCATCAATTCCGCTGCACAACCGACTCAAGTTCATGAAGAATCATCTTCTACATCTTCAATCTTTGTTGACACACATGAGGCTCCTCCTGTTGTCACTACATCTGACGAACAAACTTCTCCAATCTCTTTGACCGTGGCTGATGAATTTAATCAAGAAGACACTGCTGATTTTGATGGTAATGCACAGTTTGTTCCATATAATCCTCCAAGTCATGAGGAAATTGAGTCATCTACAACGGCTCTAGAACCATCAAATGTGCAGAATTTCCATCAAGTACAACCCTCAACTCACATTTGGACAAAAGATCATCCTCTAGACCAAGTTATTGGTGACCCATCCAAACCTGTCATGACTCGCCAAAGGTTACACACAGATTCTGAGGTATGCATGTATGCTTTAACCGTCAGTACAATTGAACCAAAGAATATCACTATCTTTCAAATGGATGTCAAAACGGCTTTTCTTAATGGTCCTTTGAAAGAAGAAGTCCATGTCATCTAACCTCTGAAGGGTTTATTGATTTAGAATTTCTAGATCATGTCTACAGGTTAAAAAAAGCTTTATACGGTCTTAAGCAAGCACCTCGTGCATGGTATGACAAATTGTCTTCTTTCCTAATTGAACATGGGTTCACTAAAGGTATAATTGACCCAACTTTGTTTACACGACGTCACGGGGAAGACATATTACTTGTACAAGTATATGTTGATGACATTATTTTTGGTTCAACAAATCTAGATTTTTCAAAACGTTTTGCAAACTTAATGAAAAATAATTTTGAAATGTCAATGATGGGTGAACTAAAGTTCTTTCTTGGACTTCAAGTTCATCAATCTCCCCGTGGCATATTCATAAGTCAGTCACAATATGCAATAGAGTTGCTAAAGAAACATGGTCTAGATGAATGTGTTTCCATGAGTACACCTATGGCAACTGAGAGGCTGGATGCTGATTTACAAGGCACTCCTACTGATCAAACGACTTATCGTCGTATGATAGGAGGGCTTATGTACCTAACAGCCAGTCGACCAAACATTGCTTTTGCTACTTTTGTATGTGCTCGATATCAAGCACGTCCTACGGTCAAACACCTCAAAGAGGTTAAACGGATCTTTCGGTACTTGAGACAGTCCTATAACATGGGCCTTCGGTATCCAAAGGATTCCGGATTTAAACTAATTGCCTATTCAGATGCAGACCATGCAGGATGTAAAGATGATTGTAAGAGTACATCAGGAGGATTGCAATTTCTAGGTGGAAAGCTCGTGAGTTGGAGTTCAAAGAAACAAGATTGTACTGCGATGTCAACTGCTGAAGCTGAATATGTTTCCTTGTCTGCATGCTGTGCACAAGTTATTTGGATGCGTACTCAACTGCTTGACTATGGATATAAGTACAATCGGATTCCGATGTACTGTGACTCCAAGAGTGCCATTGCTATTTCATGCAATCCGGTCTAACATTCTAAGACGAAGCACATTGACATCCGGTATCATTTTATTAAAGAACATGTTGAGAAGGGTACTGTGGAAATTTACTTTGTCGGGACAGAATACCAACTTGCGGATCTATTTACTAAGGCGCTTCCAAAAGAACGCTTTGAGTATTTAGTTCATCGAATTGGTATGAGATGTATGACTCCAACTCAGTTGGAAAGCCTGACAAAGTTATCTTCTTGAAAAGCTCATACATCAAAAACATGTAAATAAATTTTTTCAAAAACAAAAGAAAAAATTTCAAAATACCAAAAAGATTTGACATATTTTTCATATTAAAAAAAACATAATTTAAAAAGATCACATGCTTAGTTTCATGATTCCAAGTTTTTATAAAAAGCTTTCAAATTGAAAATACGGAATCATGATCTAAGGGGGAGTTCTTAAAATTTTCCATTCACATACATCTTTTTGGAAATAAAATAAAAACAATGATCTCTCACAAATACTACATTTGGAAAATGTTATAGTTTCAAGGGGGAGTTTTTATTTAAGCATCTTCATTTTCGGACTAAGTACTTTACATGATTTCATTTCAAGGGGGAGTTTTTGAAAAGATTCATTATTCAAGGGGGAGTTTGTGAAAATTCATAAACAAATTTCAAAGAAACATGGTCAGAATTGAAAAATAGAAGTACAGGGGCTAAAAGTGTCAATTTTCAAAAATATTTTCGGAGGTTATAAAAAGGGATGTCATTTTCGAGTTTCATTTTTTCTATTACCGAATCCATTTACCGAGTTTGAGAAAAAATTCATTCCAATCTTTTTGAGTTCATTACAACGATTTTGATTATTTTTCTTTCTCAAACGTAAGTGGATTAAGCATTATCAGATTGATCTCACTAAAGAAGAAGCAGTGCATTTGAAATTGTTTGAAGAATAGATTGAAGAAAGATTAAAGTATCGTAGACAGATGAGAATATGGGAGATGTTCGTGAATGGAAGACCACTTGGATCAAGAAGAGAACGCCCTGAATAATCGACCCTTAGGGGGAGATTGTTAGGATCATTAAAAGTGTCGATTATGTGATTTTGTATTATTTAAGTCATTAGTGTTTCTTTTGATAATGTCAAAGTAGTTTGTAATAAGGTATATTATGCTAAAAGAATGAAATAGCATAATTACCAAAGTCTAGGGACTAGATGTGACAAGTTAGGAAAATAAGGAAGGGAAGCCACCTTCCATCACCTATAAATACCCCTCTAATCTTTATTAGAGGGTGATTCAGTTGTAACAAACTCTTCCATTTTCCCTCCCTTTTATATCATTTGAATTTCAAATACTTGCCATTCTCTACAATTCTCTCTATGCATACATGTTTAATATGATTGATTCAAGATTAATGTGACCTAACACTTAGCCACCACTCAAGACCCTTGGGCACCATTCCAACATCTTGGCCACCACTCTAAGTAGCTTGGCCACTACTCCACTCAAAAAACTTGGCCATTACTTCTCTTCTACACTATAAATACACGCATACATACATTCATTCATCATTCACCATTCAAACTCAAAACAACTTCAGAATGATGATCTAACCAAGCCATCGAAGAGAAGAAAGGAAGAACTCAGCAAGTAGAAGCCAAGAAATAAGAGAAAAGAGGTCCTTGATTCATCTCCAAAGAGTGTTTGACCCATTTCAAGTCATTCGGCCCATTTCCACCATTTCGACTCATTTTAAGTTCAAGTAAGCTCATAACTCGTTCAATAAACTCTTTTCTTGTTTTAGAACTTTCATAAGCTTTGTTAGATCCTATATAAACTCTTGTTTAAGCCCTTGAACCACAAACTCATGCGTTTTGATTTTCCTAAACCAAACGTGCCCATTCTGATCTTTCTAGTTCATAAGCTCTTTTGATAAGCTATAAGCTCGTAAAACTTATTTATTCTAACTTATTTTAGGTTGTATTAATAAGCTATAACCTGCAAATTACTTTCTATACTGAAAAATATCAAGATTATGAATTTTAGACTAAAATTGTAAATATTTTCATGCACAAGGGTATATATTGTAAATTTCTGAAATTATATAGTTTTGGTCAAAAATGTTATTTTCCTAAAGTTATAACTACAAGGGGCTATTTTGCCAAATTTTAAAGTCAAAGGTTTAATATATATATACTATATATATAAAGGATTAAGCACATAAAAGTATAAAAATCAAGGGTATATATTGCCATTTTTTCATTCTTAAAAATATAAAATGTAATATTTTTGTATAAATTATAAAAATATATATAAATATTATAAGACTTGATTTTATTAAAACCTGACACATTTGTCGTTATTAATCATCTATCAACGCATTATAAAACAATTACATATTTAACCGTAACTTATCATCGGCTAGCTTTTGAAGAAACTTAAAATCTTATCGTATCACGTTACTAGGGAATTTCATGTGAGGGGTTTCATTTGAGTATACGTTTTGATGAGTTTGCTGGATTTACGATTTAAAGTGTTCTAGCTCCTCAAACGTTTACTAAATGACCTCTGGATTATGATAGCCCGAACAGTGATACAATATTTCTATAAATTAATAAATCAAGGTAATATGTATGTTAAACTTCATGAAATTTTGAAACATAAACAATCAAACTAAGACTTGACATATTACCCTAGGTTGCGTGACGAGGCCGTTACTTTCATTTCATATACTTTTGCCATCAATCAGATTTCCCTGTTAAGGTGAGTTTATAGCCTCGCATTTTAAATCTTTTGAATACCCGCGAGGGGGATACATGCTTAAACCATGAATGCAAGTGTTTTTCCAACTGTATGCTATCCAGATATATTATTGCCTAAGTACCTTCCAGTGCCACTATTTCCATATCATGAAACATTAATTACTTACGAGTAAACGCAAATATTGTGGATAGATCTATTGGGGGCCGTTGGTATACCCGTTCATGGGGTAACCAAACGCACTATATTTGACTTAATGGGTAACCTTGGCAAGTTACCTTTCCACAAGGACATTTGTTCCTCAACCAATGTCACTACGGTGATTTCCATGTTAACGTATTGATGTCATGAGCTTAGGGCAATAATACTGTTTTCTATGATAATTGTACTCATTGCAAGTATTACTATCTATGGGTGTATAACAACGTAACCCACTGTCTATGATGACTTGTATTCAACTATTTATCATAAACCTATGAATTTCACTCAACCATTGTGTTGACCTTTTTAGCATGTTTGTCTCAGGTAATTAAACAACTTATGGCACGAAGTGGCACGGACTTGAAGATGGTAAATTGTTATCATTCAAACTTTATGTTTCTAGATTTTAGGACCTCTTTTTATAAAAACTCTGATGAATAAATAAATGATAACAAAATTTTCCAAAATGTCTCTTTATGAGTCGTTTTCTATGATTATGTCTGTTGATTCATGAAGTAATACCCCATATTAGCTTTTGCTGCTATATGTCAAAAATAGGGATGTTACATATGTGGATCATATGAACTAGCAATATTAACTGATGGATCAACAATATTAAGTTTAAAACGACCAGTATTAACTTTAGGACTGGCAGTATTAACATGTTGTCCAGTAGTATTAACTTCCTTCAGACTGCTATCATCTTCAGACTTATCTTTATCATCATTCTCATTATTTGGACCATCTTCAACCTGCTTTTGATCACCAGCAACAAATTTTGGTTCACCATTACCAACATCCTTAGAAGGTGAATCAAAGTATGAAGCATCTTTCCAAATTGGCATCACAATGTAATCTTGACTGATTTCTTCTTTCTATGTAGATGTACCTGCATTAAGTTCTCTTTATGTACATGCAGATTCATTAATGATTATACCTGCAGCTACTCGTACATAATTGATAGATTGGGTTAGAGAATCAATATCAAACAGCCACTTTAGACCATTCCCTTCTATCATAGACTTATTCTCTAAAAACCCAATATGCAAGTTTTCTTCTACCCTCCTGGTTCTAGTGTTGTATACCCTAAAAGCTTTATTACTCAAAGAATATCCAACAAAGAAACCTTCATCACTTTTGCCATTAAACTTGCCTAAATTGTCTAAAGTATTAAGAATGGTAACATGACATCCAAATGGTCTCATAAAGTTTAGAGCTGGTTTAAGACCTCTAAAAAGTTCATAAGGTGTCTTGTTATGAGGCTTGACTACTAAGACCCTATTCTGTACATAGCAAGCAGTACTAACTGCTTTAGCCCAAAATGTGGTAGGTAACTTAGAGTCAGCTAACATGGTTCTAGCAGCCTCAATTAGTGTCCTATTCCTCCTTTTAGTTACACCATTATGCTGAGGAGTCCTAGCTACACTATATTCTCTCCTAATACCTTTCTCTCTGCAAAAATCATCCATAACTTTATTCTTAAACTCTGTTCCATTATCACACCTGATTATTTTCACTTTCTTATCCACTAGGTTTTCTATTTCTTTGATAAAGTTCTTAAGAATCTCACTAGTTTCATCCTTAGTTGCTAAAAAGAAAACCCAAGTAAACCTGCTATAATCATCAGTGACTACTAAGCAATACTTCTTATGCATTAAACTACTTACAAAGGTTGGACCAAACAAATCCATATGAAGCATAAACAAAGGCTTAGTAATTGGATTCAGAACTTTAGACTTACAAGAAGCTCTGTGTTGCTTCCCTTTAAGACACGCAACACAGATTTGGTCATTTTCAAAACGTTTTGTAGGCAAACCTCTTACAAGATTATCCTTAACAAGCTTATTTATGTTCTTAAAATTAATATGACCAAGCCTCCTATGCCAGAGCATTGATTCATCTAATGTAGCCTTTGCAATAAGACAAGTTATCTCTCTTTAGGAATAATGTTCTTCATATCAAAACTATACATATTGTCTTTTCTAAGAATATTAAGAAGTATCTGAGTTTCATCAGGCAACTTAAAATTAGGAGATAAGACAAGACATTCAGTGTCAGTAAAAAGGACATAGTTCTTTTTGTCACACATATGTGAGACACTAAAAAGATTGAATTTTAACTCATTGACAAAGTATACATCTTCAAAATCAAGACTATCAGTTTTAAGTGTTCCTTTACAAGAAATTCTACCACCATGTGCTCCTCCCCCAAATGTAACATAACCTCCATCAAATTCCTTGAAATCTGAGAGATAAGCTATGTTCCCAGTCATGTGTCTTGAGCATCCACTGTCAATAAATCCATTAGTGGCTTGCCCTACACATAAAAACAAGGAAATTAGTTTCCTTTGGGGACCTAAGCCATTACTGACTTAGACTTGCCTCGTGCATCAATGTAGTTATGTCTTTTAAAAGCAAGTGATGCACCATTAGATTTGGTAGGTCTCCAAACCCAATATGATGAGGTCTTAACAGCATGTACCCTTTTTGCCCTAACAACATTAACTGGTTTTGTATATGACCTAGCAGTATTACCTGCTCTAGGCCTTTCAGTATGATAGTGTCTCATGGCAGTATTAACATATCTGCTAGTTAATGCTGTTTGCTTATAAAAGGGCCTCTAAGCAGTTGATTGTGCTTGTTTAGAAAAATGTAACATTGATTTGGCACTATGAACTACTGGTTTGGGGTGAGCAGTATTAACAGGCCTAACAGTATTAAGTGGTGTAAGGCCAGTTTTCAACAACACTGCTCTTGGAGTCATATTCCTGTATACAGTAAGGTGTGTGGTTTTGGCATAATAGTCATAATCCACCCTATTGTAATTATTTCTAGATACTATTCTTTTTCTTTGATGGCGATTACAGTTAATCTACACATGATCAAAACTCCCACAAATAAAACAAGCTTTGTTATACATCACAAAATCACTTCCTAGTTGATAATCACTTCCTAGTTGATTGGACTTCTGTCTATTCTAGTTTCTTTAATTCCCTCTAGGACTTTGTGATCTATACATCTCAGCATACCTAACTGACTTTTTAACTGGTTTTTCATGATTTTTAGGTTTGACAATCTCTATCTTTTTATCAAGAAAAATAGTTTCTTTATCAACATTAAGTGGAGACTCAACAAAGCTACTTGTGTCTTCTAATACTTGTTCTTTTACCAAAGAGTCATCAGAATTTTCTTTAGAAGCATCTGATTTTTTATCACAAACAATGTTAGACTCTTGTTTACTATCCTCAGAACCATAGCTTTTGAATTCAGGGTCTTTAAATTCATCAAGACCAGAATAAGACAAATCAAGCTTTTTAGGTCGATTATAGATTAAAGGATAGGGTGGAGGAACAACATTATACCCTAAACCCTTTTTACTTTTGTCAGTTATCTGACTCCCTAACAACTTGTCTAGATCTTTTGAGGCTTTATCAAATTTCTCAATTTTAAATTCAATGCCCTCTTTTTCTTACTTAACTTTTTCAAACTCACTTTTAAGTACATTTATTTCATAATCTTTGCAAGCTACTTCCCTTTTAAGAACTGCAACTTCTTCACTAAAAAGAACCTCATTCTTTCTATATGTGTTAAGTTATTCTTCTATATTGCTAAAACGTCTTTTATTAAGTTGTGGTGTAATTCCGTTTTGATTAAGATTATTACAATTAAATCATCACACTGTTTCTTAAGAGTTTCATGGTTTTTCAGACAAATTTTAGAGCAAGTTTTATCATTGTATACCTCAGAGTCTGAAAACGCCATTAGAGCCATGTTTGTCTGAACCTGTTCTTCTGCCATATCACTCCAGTCCAAACCTACACCATCTATAGCCAACATTTCCTTTGAAGATGTGTCTTCATTGTTTCCTTGCTTCCTAGTGTTGTCTTGATTTCTGAACTAACCCTCTTTGTTCTTTGGTGCTCTACATTCCATGGCAAAGTGTCCTATCTTGTGATAGTTGAAACACTCTACCTTGGATTTATCATACCCAGTAGTATCATTAGCATTAATGAAATTTTTCTTTCTTGTTCTTTGAAAGTACCTTTTTGCCCTCATACTTAACAAAGAGAGTTGCCACTTCAAATCCATTGCTTCCAGATCATCTTCATGAATTTGCTCTAAGTCCTACTGTAAGAGATTAGAACCATTGGGATTCTCAATCATGAAAGCATACACAACATTATCATTGAAGCTTCAGTCTAACTTGTATGACTAGCAGGTTAACATTAGGGGCTAACAGTACTAACTACATATGCTTGTTTGCAGTCAGTTTTAGCTTTCATTAGTACTGCTAGTGCTTGGAGCAGTCATAAAGGCCAAGTTTTGAGCATCACTACTTGCACCAATAGATTTCTTTACACTTTGTTCAACAATTTTGAAATTGTTGTACAAATCATTGATGCTCATTGTTTTAATTTTAGCCTTATTCATCCAGACTACAACATGAGTATTCCACTCAAGAGTCAAGCTTCTTAAAAATTTTGAATTTAAGTCTTCTTGAGTGATGTCTACACCCAAAATTGTAAGCCTACTAACAATATTCTAGAGCCTGTTAAAGATAGAGTCAAGAGACTTTGTGCTTGATGCACTAAAATTTTCATATTGTTTCTTCAAAAGTGTCTTCTGTGTTTTCTTAGTGACTTCATTACCTCCAAATCATATTTTGATAGCAGCAAACATTGTTATAGCATCATTGTACTGACTGAAAGTAAGTTGATGTTCATTGGGAAGAGCTATGAGTAGCAAGCTTCTAGCCTTCACATCATTCTTCTTGGTGGTTTTTTCTTCAGCAGTTACAGGTACTGACATCTTTGTAACTGAAGTACCATTCTCTTATGCTGTTTATGGTACAGATACCCATAAGTTACCATTCTCTATAACCTCCCATAGAGCATAGTGATAGTAGATTTACATATATATAAAATAATATACTTATAGAGAAATTAAGGAAATCCCCAAGTAACCCTTGGACAATTCCACTCACAAAGATATATATAGAATACGTATATTACCGGATAAGTATGATCACCCGGGTCGTTTCCCCAACGACTAGTGAAATTGAAACCTGGTTTAAGTCTGGATTATGATTTGAATAAGAAAATAGATGATTTGATAAGCTATGTCTACTAAATAAAAAACAACAATTAAAATGGAAAATTAAAGGCGCTCAACAATTAAACAAATACGGGAAACAATTAAAACGCGACAATTAAGCAATCCTACTAAATTAAAACTTTAAAATTGCAAATTAAGTTTCTAAACCTAAATTATGATAAAAGAAAATTTTAAGAAAAAGAAAAATATTTTTTAGATTATTTTTGATTTTTTTTAAGAATTAAAAACTATTTAAAACTAATTAAATCCTAGAAAATAAAAAAAATATAAAAATAATTGAAATTATATTTTTCCTAAATAAAATAAGTAAAAAGAAAATTTTAGAAAAAGGAATTACTATTTTTGTCTTTTTAGATTAAAAGATATGATTTTTCTAAAATTTAAACTAATTAAAAACTATAAAAATAATAAAATTATTAAAAATAGAATCCTAAAAATTTTATAAAAATTACACTAAATAAAGAAAGTGTGCAGAAATTTTATAAAAATAAAAGCCCTAATTTTTACTTTTTATTTAAAGACTAATTAAACTAATTAAAACTAAACCTAATTTATTAATTAAAATAAAAGAAAACTGACAAGGACTAACTATGCAACTAAAGAAACTTAGAAAATTACACTTTCAGCCCCTGAGAGCCTAGCCCGACTACAAGCCTAATCCTTTTAAGCACTTGAGAATTTAAAACTGCTTATTACTAAAAACTTAAAAGAGCAAAGTTGTAAAACAAGCTGGTGGGAGTAACTTTAACAAAAGCACTTTGGAATGAAAAGCACTAATAAGCTCATAAAAAGCTTATCAAGTAGCTGTTTACAGAAACTAGCTACTTCCTTTGATTTTTACTAATTAAGCTCAAAAAAACTTATTTTAAGCTCAAAATAAAAAAGGAAAGGAGTTTTAATGAGCTTATGAGATGCTTAATCTAAGTATGAAAAGAATCCTAAGCTAGAAACACTTAAAGGCCACTAAAATTGATGATGAAAGTAGCTAATTCAGGAAATGACTCAAAAAAGCTAAAAATTAAGAAAAGCTAAAATGCTTAAAAGGCCAAAATAGAAACTAAGCTTATGAGGACTTATAAATCAACTAACAAACTGATTATTTAAACAATAAGATCTAACACTATAAGCTAGAATTTAAATCTTTAAAGCTTAAACTATTCTAACTACTGTTTTTGGCTTTTTAGGTTTTTTGAGTGACTTTTGACAGCAAAATTAAGCTAGGAAAATAAGCTAGAAAATAAAATTAAAGACTTAATCTATATTAAGCTATAACTAATCTAAATCCTACTTGAATTTAAGAACCTAAGACCTACTTTTACTTAACTAAAAACTAAGCTAAAAATGACAGCAGTACTAACTTATTGTTAGTGCTGATGCACTTTGCACAAGTGCAAACAATAGTGCAGTTTACCTAAGAAGGGTAAACCTGCACTACTTACACTTATTGAGTGTGTATGAACACACTAAATTCACTAGCAAAAGCTCAAAGAGCAAAAATCAAACTTAAGCTATCAAAACTAAGCTAAAAACTCCCCTGGTGCTGACATTATGAAAATAAGCTCTAATCTTTTCATTTTCAAAATCTAACTTATAAAAACTCTTTAATTATTAATTTTAAATGAAATTTAAACTGACTCAATAAAAAACTAAAGCTCACTTTGACTATTTGTGGTCAAAGAAGCTTAATCCAAACACCCCTTTAAGGTGATGACAGGTTTGAGTTACAGCTTATATTGCAAATCTAATTAACAAGTATTAAATACCAGATAAAAACTAGCTTTAAACAAACTTAATTATCATGAATTAACAACTAAATAAGCATTAATCTAAGATTTAAGCTAATTTACTTATTTTTTGGTTTTTTAAAGCTTATATGACTGATTATATAAAAAACTATGATCTAGGTTATGAAAAGCAAAAACAGATTAACTATTGTTACTAATAAGCTAAATAAAACACAATTAAGCAATAATAAGCAAACTTGATAAGCAAATAAGCAGATCTAAATATAGGAAGCAATAAGACCACTATTTAAGGCTAGAATTAAAGGAATTAAAAGAGAAACTTACAAGTCACCTCTAGCTAAACAAGAGGAACCAATCAAGGCAGCTACAAGCTCCCTAGCTTATTAATAAGCTAGGGTATAAGTCCATGGGGATCCTTCCCTCTTAGATCCCCCTTCCATAAGCTAATAATCCAAAATGCAAAGGTAATTAAGGTTTTTAAAGCTGATTATTGAAATTACAGTATGATTAAGACTAGTTGAGCTCTATCATGAGCTTATAGACTCATGAGAGCTGAATTGGGCTTATAAAAGCTTATTGAGGTTTTATGAGTAAAAGTGAGGAAAATTTAGAATGGAAATGAGAGCTTATGACAATTTAAAACTAACTTTTATTAATAAAAACTGAATTACATTACTCTTAAAAGGAAATTACAACTGATTAAAAATGAAATTACAATAAGCAAAAATTAAGCTATTTAAAAAAAACTAGAAAAGAAAGATGTGGCTGTGTGTGATAGTGAGGGCTTTATATAGCCACTGATGAAGCTTCTAGTCCCTCTTGCCTTGCTCTACACTTCTTTTAATCATCACCACACGATTTTCCCAATCATTGGATCTTCATTATGGTTCGTTGGATCACAAGGTAGTCACACGGATTGCCAAGCTGGCAATCCTTGATGTGACACCTTGTGCTACTTATGTGAGTGAAAATAGAGTAAATCCCACTTCTCCCTTGTGCTTCTTCATGTGTGACGTGTCCTTTTGATTGAGTGAGCTAATGAGGGCTTGTGATATGACTAATCTCTCCCTTCTATCTTGCTTAGGAGCTCAAGAATTGACCACTTTGTCCCTTGATTTTGAAAAGCCCCTTGTTTTGACTGTGGTAAAATATGAAAATGATGATGAATAGTGCTCGTGTGTTCTTGGCGCCAAAATCTTTGTTTTAACTGAATAGGGTAATATTCGGTTTGAACTTTGGGCTATATGCAAATGTGGTCCTTGTCTTTTATTTATCAAAAGTGTAGTGTTAAACTACTTTTGAAATTTGCAGTTCTGGCCCTTGTGGTTTATTGAAAAGAGAATTGGGCCTAAGGTTTGGGCTTATGGGCTAGGCATTAGATCCGGATATGGTGTGTTAAGGTATTTCAGGCCCATTAAGAGGTTTTGAGGCCCAATAAGGTGTAAGGGACCATTTTTGGACATTTCTGAAAATTGAGGGACAAAAATGAATTATTCTTGGTTTTGTCATTTTGTGTTTGACCAAGTTTGACCATTGTTGACTGGATTTGACTGGGTTTGACTTCCTTTTGACTGCAGCTTGACTTTTTCTTGGCTTTGCTTCCGGCTTTTGTTCACTCTTCCGTTCTCGTGTCCGTGCTTTCCCGTTTTTGATGGTTTTCTTGTGATTTTTGTCTTATCCGTACCTGCACACACAAAACATAAATACAAGCATATTTTTGCCATTTTTGATCCGTTTTGGGTTTAATTTGGTCTTTTTAAGCATAAATGGATATGTGTAATTCACACATATCAAAATACCCCAAACTAAACCATTGTGTGTCCTCATGCAATATCACATGCCTTATTACCAAAT
>BQNB010028032.1:0-57035 GCA_026074375.1 Tanacetum coccineum
TCAATCCTATAACGAGCATCCTTAACGGTAAAAGTACCATTAGGACCAAGACTCCAAGTACAAGTATCTTCATTGACATCAATATTTAGTTGATCGATCTCATTTAACATGTCACATAAATAGGCAAGATTTCTAACACCAAGATTGGTCCGAGACCAATTCCAAGACCATTGCCCATTATTAATACGGTCAATGATAAGACAATCTTTGTCTTAATCAAGATGATAGAGCCGATTGTACCTTGTAAAAAGAGGAGTCTCGCCTACCCAAATATCTTTCCAAAATCGAATACGAGTGCCACAAATCAGACTACCATTTCAAATGTGGTAACTGGTTTTGAGTTCAAATACTGAATACAAACAAAAACCTAACTATTTATCTTTAAATCTCTAAGAAGGAGATATGAAGATTTACACATGAAAGTATAGAGAGAAAACAAAGAAAACGATTATAGAGATAATAAAAAATAAAGTTATAAGCATCCTTATATACTAGGTTAACCCTAGATAATTTGCAACTCTAGTCCTTGCAGGTTAGCTCATTATCTTTCCAACTAGCTCCTTTTAGCCCTTACAGTTATAAAACACTTGCACACAAGCTACAAATAACTTAAGAATATTACCTTTTCAACCTTGAGACTTTAACTGAGTCTCATCGGCAATCCTTATATCAGGATTTGGATTATCATTCTTAATAATGTTAGGAGTCGTATATATTTTACTAGTGAATATTGAATGCCTTTCCGAACAACTTGTGTTAGGAATCATTGTAAACAGACTTAAGTCTGGTAGTTATAGAGTTAAGTCTGGTAGACATAGTTAAGTCTGTCAGTACTAAGTTAAGTCTGGCAGTACTATAGTTAGTACTGGTCTTGTCTAGTTAAGTCTGTTTATGTAACAGAATAGTTATCTTAATAGAATAGTAATCCTAATAGAATAGTTATCTTGGATATATCTTAGGAAAGGATATGCATTATCCTTTCACGCGTTTGTAAAGCTCATTAGGGTTTCCTTGGTGTATAAAAAGAACCCTACGGCATAGTGTTTGAGACATAGAACCCTAATAGAAATCAATAGAAAATAGCAAAGTTTTACATTGTGTTCTTCTTAGTACTTGTGTTAAGATTCCGCATTAGCACATAGTATTCATAGTTATTGTCTCTCATATAGTTGATTTGGATTTATTCAAGTTAGCTATTGTCTTACAAAAAGCTAAACAGATCCAAGACTTTGGACCTACAACACTTACCAAACCTGAAAAACTAGAACCCAAATCTTTTAAGTGTATCTTCATAGGATACCCAAAGGAAACGATGGGATGTTCTTTCTACAACCCATCCGAGAACAAAGTTTTTGTTGCCCGAAATGCTGAGTTCTTTGACAGTAATCTTATAGATCAAGAAGTAAGTGGGAGTCTAGAAGATCTTGAAATTATTCAAGAAGAAGACACAAATCCTTCTTTAGACACTAGCTTAAATATCATGAAGAGGATGATCAAGAAATTGATGAACCTCAAAGTGATATCAATCCCATTCGTAGGTCCTCTAGGATAAAACGTGCCCCAGATCGTATGTGCTTGTACATCGATGTTGAGGAAAACGAGTTGGGGGATCTTGGTGAACCTGCTAACTATAAAGCTGCATTATTGGATCCTGAATCCGAAAAATGGTTAGCTGCTATGAATGTGGAAATGCAATCCATGAAAGACAATGACGTTTGGAAGCTTGTAGAACTTCCTCCTAACGCTAAAATTGTTGGTCATAAATGGCTCTTCAAGAAGTAGACTGACATAGATGGTGCAGTACACACCTTTAAGTCTCGTCTTGTAGCAAAGGGCTTCACTCAAACCTACGGGGTTGATTATGAAGAAACCTTTTCTCCTGTTGTAGACATAAGAGCTATAAGGATTCTTATTGCCATAGCTACGTTCTATGACTATGAGATTTGGCAAATGGATGTCAAAACCGCTTTCCTCAATGGACATCTTTCTGAAGAAGTCTATATGACGCAACCTGAAGGTTTTGTTAATTCAAAATATCCTAACCATGTATGCAAGCTCAAGCTTTCTATTTATGGACTTAAGCAAGCATCTAGGCAATGGAATAAGCGATTTGATGATGAAATCAAGAAATTCGGTTTCACTCAAAATCGTAATGAGCCATGTGTATATCAAAAAGCTAGTGGGAGTTATGTCACTTTCCTAATCTTATATGTCGACGACATATTAATCATGGGAAACAATATTCCAATGTTACAAGATGTAAAATCCTATCTTGGAAAATGTTTTGCCATGAAAGATTTAGGTGAAGCTGAATATAATCTTGGAATCAAAATCTACAGAGATAGATCTAAACGGTTAATTGGTTTATGTCAAAGTGCTTACATTGAGAAAATCTTGAAAAGATATTACATGGAGAATTCCAAACGTGGAACTATCCTAATGCAAGAAAATCTGAAATTGAGTAAGTCAGATGGTGCCTCGACACTAGCTGAAAAGCAGCGCATGAGCGATGTTCCATATGCTTCGGTTGTTGGTTCAATCATGTATGCTGTAAGATGTACTCGTCCTGATGTTGCGTTCGCTCAGAACATAACAAGCCGATTTTAACAGAATCCTGGTGAACTTCACTGGACTACTGTTATGAATATTCTTAAGTATCTTCGGAATACTAAGGATATGTTTCTGGTTTATGGAGGTGATATGCAACGAGAGCTTAGGGTTTCTTGCTACACTGATGCTGGATATCTAACGGATGCTGATGACTTGAAGTCTCAGACGAGATATGTGTTCGTTTTGAATAGATGTGCTGTTGATTGGAAAAGCACAAAGCAGAGTATTTCTGCAACTTCATCTACAGATGCTGAATATATCGCTGCATTTGACGCATCGAAAGAGGCTGTATGGATTCACAAATTCATTTCTGGGCTTAATGTTGTTCCCACAATTGAAGAACCCATAACAATGTATTGTGACAATACTGGAGCCATAGCAATAGCAAATGATCATGGAGTCACTAAAGGTGCACGACATTTTCGCGCAAAAGTTCACTATCTTCGAGAAACCATTGATTTGGGTGATGTGAGGATAGAACAAATTGACACAGATGACAATCTAGCTGACCCTTTTACAAAGGCTTTAGCATTTCCTAAGCATTCTGAATTGACTAGGAAAATTGGTTTGATACCCGCTAGTAGTCTCATGTAAATCTGTGTTTAATTAGTATTTGGATAATTTGGAATTGTAAGACAATATTTATTTGATGAATAAAGATGCTTGGAATTTGTTTTTCATTCATATAATAATTGTTATTCCATTTTTGCATGTTTAATCCATGAATGATTTATCATTCTAAATATGTCCATTGTCGGTTAACAATATGGGAATATTGTTATGTAAGGCAAATGTGAGTGTTGGTTATATTCTTTGAATATATGGATTGTTCCCGCCAAACTCATATGTATTCACAAGGGATGCATATTGGATACCCCAACTTTCAATCTATGTATTCACAAGGGATGTTTGTTGAATTTCATTGATGTTGTGACTATGGTACCTCAACCTTCGATATCATTTACTTTTGGATCCATGTCATGAGTAAGATGTCGAAAAATGGTTGATAAAGATTATCCTTAGACTTGAGATGCAAGCAAGTTCTGTATGTGTGGATATCACTTTGTGATTATAGCCAAACGCTGTCCTGAAACAAGGTAGTTATAAAAGCTATTTTTCGGAGTGTATGTGAAGCAGCATCCACAAACTCTGGTAGTCAAAAAAAGTTTTTGTTCCTCCATACGAATGTGCAGAAAAGATACCATTGGGCCCTCTCCCAGATTTTTATCAGATAAATGAATGGCCGTTCCCAAAGGGTAATGCAAGATGATTCTTGATTACATTTGGTATATCTGAATTATTTCTATAACGAGAAACATAATGTTAAACTATATGGAATGACTTAGGATCCATATCCATGGTTTAACGGTATCTGTAACAAAGGGATGATTATAAAGCAAGAAATTTATAACCATTAATAACTGAGATTGTTTTTGAAACTCTTATCTCATAATATTCCTAATGAAAAAATAATTGTGTGGGTTGCTAGACTTTGCCAATTATAGTATAAGTTGTTAGGTGTACTCCGACTCCAACAGTGGGAGCTGTTGGAAATTTGGCTGTCATATAACACGAATACTTTCGAGTATGTGAGCCTATTGGGGGCACACACGTTAATACACGAGAGACTAGTTTATACTTCAGTTAATAATAAACAAGGACCGGTAATTGAACAACACTCGAACTCTTAAGGGTTAACCCATTGTGGGCCGGTTGCCTTTGTAAGGTTTCAATAGGGTGTTGTTTCGGTAAGAGATAAAGGGAACAAGGGAATTTATAGCCGGTTTTGGGATATGGGTGTTGAAGGAGTAATTGGGATTAACTTGGGACTTGTCTCCTAAGTAAATCACAACTAGGTTGAAGGGGTTATAAATACCCATCACCCCATGCATTCATTCACACGACATACACACAATACTCTTAACCTTTTCCTTTGCTCGATCTCCTTATTCTTTGTTTCCAGCCGAGTTCTACAAGATTACACAAGGCATTTGTCTTTGGTTTTCGGGTTTATTAATACAACGAAATCAATTAAGCTTTAACCTTTAATTTGTTTTTCAGTTATGATTCTTGTCTTTTCCTAGCTCGACAAGTTCAAGAAACATAAACAAAGGGTTTTGTTGGTTACTGTTCGAAAGAATAAAACCCCAAAGGGTATTCGGGTTTTGCTTTATTCGGTTACAAGGTTTTCGGTTGGATTAGGGTTTATAAACTCTAATTCGGTTCTTGGTTTATTCGGTTACAAGTCAAGGGTTTGCGTGGTAATCGGGATTGATACAAGGGTTGTTAATTAGTGAAGTTAAGCCTAGCATAGCTTAACGTGTTCGGTTGACGTGATTGTGTGAGCAACCGTAGAGGCAATTATTTTAGTTGCTTGTTTCGTTTTCTTGATCATATTGACAAAAGGTACGCGTTTCTATTTACCTTTTAATTGTGTTAACCATATGCTATTACTAGGTCCTATCCGCTGCGTACTCGTGGCTAAACTAGTTACCTAGGTATTTAAATCCCAACATTACACACACAAGCGACAAATAACTCTCAAGTAGCGACACATAACTCTCAAGTAGCGACACACTTCTTAGAAGAAAAGAGAGTTTTACTATTGGAATATCAACAAATATAAATTATATATGTCTGAGAATTATTCGAGTCTCGCTAATATGTAGAACAATGTATTTCATATTATTTGTAGTATATTAATTAGTATGTTGTAAACAAACGATCGTTAAATGTTTAACGAGAAATAAATATTAGCCGTTAAAAGGTTTAAGGGACTAATAAGTAAAAACCGAATAAAAGAAGGGTGTGGTTTTCCCCTCTCCTTCTCCTAGTCAGCCGAACCTCCTCAATGAGGAGGTGGGAGAGTTTGCTTGCTCACATGTATAAGGTATACTTAGCTCGTATACCCCGTGTCAACTTTACGGGCAAGATAAGTACATGATTAAAGCCATTGCATAATTCGCATTGAGAATAGGGAATTGATTGATAATGCATGAACCGAAAAGAATTTTGAAGGAATGAAAAAAAGAAGTCTAGGCAACATGTTTATTTAGTTCATAAAAAGCCATTATAAGAAGTTCGTGCAACATGGTTCACGTTACAATGCCTTTAAAATAAAGTCGTTACGACTAAATTACATAGTCACACGTCATGAACAAAATTAAATCTATGGCATTCTAAGCAAGGTTCGTTACATAAGGAACATATTAATATTAAAAAAGTTTAATTAGCAAATAGTGGAAAAGTTAATACGACGCATTGTTCTGTAATCACCAACAAAAAACCCAAGTTTCATGACAATTTAGAATCTAGACATTAGTTAATGAAATGCGTCAATATGAGGTAAATGCATCAATATGAGGTAAGTATGGATGTGAATTAAAGTTGATCATATGAATTCAATATCAAGATAAGATGACCATAGCAACTGTGTCAACCTCCAAAACTCCTAGCCTGCCTATCCTATAATCAAAACTTCTTGTTCTCTGGAAATTTAAAAGGATGTCAATATGCCATTGTAAAAAGTAAAAACTCTTTGTTCAAGAGCTAAAAAGGCTCCTTATTATTAAGGTAACAAGCAGTTCCGTGCCCGCGCGTTGCTGCGGGGCCGCTTTTGATATAATGTTATAATCAACATTTTACATCTGAAATGCGTTCAAAAATATGTAATGATTTCTGTATGTCATGATTAATAACTTAACAGTCTAAATCCAAAATGTACAATTACATAAAAGTATACTATAACTATCTAAGTTCCCACATCTCTTCACATACATGGCTTAAGCAATATGCATCTCTACTAAGAAAAACGAACACAAACCCTTCATTGCGGAATTGATCATAAGCAAGCTGCATTCATTATTAAAAAGATATTAGTTTAAATGCTACATGTTCATTAAAACGATAATAGATGTGCAGTCAGAATTAGTAAAAGAAATCAGTCATGTAAATACACCAGCATCAATATAGCTTAGTTGAATTTTGGCTGGGCAACTTGTCATACCCATACTTTCTTTTTAGTTTCCCTCTTACAAAATCATTTTGGGCCTGTGTTCGAGCTTGTTGAGGAGCAATATGTATGTAAGAAAGATACAAACCACCACCAAATAGAGTCATCCAAAATTCTGAGGTGTCAAAGCACAATGACATCTGAACTTGTATCTACACACTGTCAAGAATTTGAGGGGCAAATAGTCAAACACCACTTATAACCTGGCATTGTCAGAGTCCAAACAACGAAAATATAAGATAAAAACACAACACCACAAAAATTGGGACCTATCATCCGACTGCAAAACACTACACTAACCTCAAAAAGATTACGTTTCAACTAAGTACAAAACTAGTCTAACTACCCAAAAAAAAAAGGGGAGAGTGGGGGGATGAAACAGTACGTTGACAAAAAAACCCAAGTTAGATATATCAAACATATTTCCCCCCCCTTAGTACCAATCATGAAACTTACTTAATTATCATCAGTAGTAGTTAAGCATAGCTCATTATGCAAGCCGAATGATTAAGCACTCACATAACTAACCTCAGTAAGCTTTGACCCGCGTTCTTTCACTTTTCATTTCATCTCTTCAGCATCATTGGCTAATTTCTGCTCTTTTCTTTTCACAGCTTCCTCTTTCTTTGTTGTGTCTACTAATTTATCATCTCCCTTGGACACCTCCATGTCCTCATTAACAACGTGGCCTGTGTTTAAAACAAATTGTCAATTAGCCACTTCCTATAAAAGACGTTGCCTGGTTAACCCAACTCGACGCGTTTTAAAAAGTGACGCATTTGACCTGCTACCCAATCCCGTGGCCCATGGTTCTACCACCTCTAATGATACTTATAATTTATTATAAAAACACATGGAACTGTAATAACTATGATGCTATAAATTTTAACTGAAGTTCTTACTTTTGCAAGTCAGTTAAATTGTTTGAAGCTCTTACGTTTCTTTCAGCGTTATTAGCTCGTTTGATGCTTTTAAATAAAACTGAAAGGGATTCACGGACATTGGATTCTTTTACTCGCTCTTCATCTTTTTCAGTTAGAATTGAAATAATGGTAACTCAAAATATAGAAATCTGATTGTTCAAGAAATGGTTCATACAACACTATTTTTTCCAACAGCGGCTTACAGTTAGTATTACTTATACTAATAAATACTTATATCTCATCATTTTGCCAAGTCTTTAAACAAATTAACTCTTGACAATAGTATAGTATATATTTGAAAATTTAAATGATAATAACAAATTTTAGCCATTCAATAGCAAATTCTTATCTTTCAACGCATCATTTTACTTAAAAAAAGAAAAAAAAAACAAAAGTAAGAAGCCTATATGATCATATGCTTGACATATTGTGAGTTGCTATAATTCTAGTAGGCTTGGCCACAAAGACTTTAGCATAAGCTTTAACACAGACCCCACTAATAAAGTTTGTTTTAAAATCCCATACAAAGGCTTTAAGCAACCACTTAATTTAGACTATATACCATATTATATTATGATACTCTTTACACAACCATTGAACCAAAGACAATACCCACAGAATATGATATTCAATCACGACTTACAAACTGAGCCAAGACTTTATTAAAAGGGGTAAATTCCTGTACCAAAGATTATAAAAGAAAGTTTGGTTAGTGAAAAGTAGTGTTATCATAGGTTCACAACAAATTCGAAATATATTAATCTCAAGTTTTTTCCATTATTTTGACTTTTACTATGATTGGACACATTAATTCATACATAAAGATAGAAATAGCAGCAGCAGCATAATTAATCCATTTATCCACAGTTAAAGCCCATTTTTTTTAAGCATTTCCTCTCAAAGGGGTCAAAGCAATAATCACATATGGTTTGAGCATTTCATCGAACAACTTCAACTTGTATGCACCTAACGATTCATTTTTGCTTTTCAAAATATCGATATGATATAATGAAAACAAGGGTTTTTCATATAAATCATGTGTCAGGGGACATCCATCTTTGTTAAGTGTTGTAAAAAAACGTGGAGTAACCAGCTGATTGCAGTTATGTTGATTTAATCATTATTCAGGGCCCTACAAATAAACTACTGGACAATCGGCTATGACACACAGCCTTATGTCCCCACCTTAACATTACTCGCTTCATAAATTTAAATGAAAGAGAAGTGGAAAACATATCTAGAACCAACTTTCATTAGATTAAATGAGAAAGAAAGAAGAACAAAATACCTTATACTTTGAAGAATGCAAATATGTCAAGAGTAAGAACACGAATTAAGATCGATCAAACAAAATCTGAGATGATGTAAATAAATAGGTTCTTCATCAAGAACAAAAATAAAGAAACGTGGAAGTAGAAAAGCAACTAAGCATTTGGGTGTTTGGTAGCTTTTAGAAAGCACTATACAAAAACTTACCCAATCAGTCATACAATGAAGCACATAAAACTGAAAAAGAATAATCTTATGAGGATATGAGAGATTTGAAATTCAAATTCTTGTTTTATGAGCCACTTCTATTTTCAAGACTGAGGAGGACTCTCAAAAGGTTGAATATCAAAAGTAATGTAACTGTATATTCACTATTAATAAATAAAACAAAACAAATTACTCTTAATATTTATGACATCAGCATATTTTCAATTGGTAACTAAGTGAATGACACGTACTCTTTTTAATAGAAAGTTTAGATAATATAGTGGTCTTGGGGTCATTATGTTCTCATAACTTCGATCCTTAAAATCCTTAAAATCTCTAATCTCTCTTGCTTTTTCTCCTAGTCGATCGAACCAAAACCTTTTAAGGTTTTCGGTTTTTCTTTTCCCGTTCTGTTCGATCGGCAGCAAACCCACAAAGGGTTTTTCGTTTGGTTGTGGTTCGGGACCCTAAGAACCGAAGGGTTATCTTGTATAGTTTGATAGTTAATCTTCGGGATGATGTTTGGCTTAATACACTATTGTACTAGCATACACGTTGTTTGCTAAGATCGTATTGTGTAGGTAAATTAGAGGGGATTATTCTTTTGATCCTTGGTGGTTTTGCGTGTTGTTATACACACGCGTATATTGAAGACGGTGTAACGTTTATTGCTAAAGCAGTGTAATGTTTCTTGCTAAAAGGTACACATCTTTAATCCCTTGTTAATTATAAGTTCTATACGTGTTTGATCTTTCCGCTGCGTAATTGGTTATGTTTATTGTTAATTACGATTAAATATCCCCAAATACAGTGGAATGAAGAGCAACGTGTAGAATTTGTAATTTCAAGTAAATAAAATTGGACAAATTTAGGGTTCTTAATGAATTTTTTAGGCCCTTTTGAGCGTTTTAGGCATTCAAGATTCGATCTTTGGGCATTAAAGATCCAATCTTTATTGGTTATTAAAATTAATTAGACGATTTCTAGGTTGTATGCAATTTTATACAATAAAATTGACGTGTTTAATTGTTATTGGTCGGGTTTTATGTTTAAAAAAAAATAAATATAATAATTTTTTTAAATTTGTTAATTTGGCTTCTATGATAAATACTTTAGAATTTATCATGGAGGGATAGTGTGATATTAATTTGTTATTGTATTAATAGAATTTTTTATGCAAAATATGGATGGACCAGAATTAAAACATAGACATTAAATTTATGTGGGTTTTGATCCAGACTTTAAAAAGCTATGGAAGACTTGGATATGTCTTTCGGCGCCTTAAAGGTTGATTTAATTTTTATGTTGTTATATGGTGTATATTTGTATAGGGCGTACGCAATCGATTATGGTCAATGGATGTGGCGAAAAGTTTATTGGCGAAGGAGCCTTATATGATTATACATGTTTTAATTATTAGATAATTATGTTTATCTTGTTATTTGCATGGAATTATTGTTAAGTGTTGTTATTTTGAATAATTGTTATGTAAATTAGTTTTATGTTTATATTATTTTTATTTTAAGTATTGGACTTGTGAGAAAATAAAAAGGGTTTTTAAAAAATAAATATAAACATGACTAATTATTATGAAATCAGATTTATTATGGACTATTTATAGTTCATAATGTGTTTTCCAAATTAAAGTTTTATTTTGAATGGTTAAAACTGGACGCTATGGACTCATGGGAAAGTACGTTTAAGTAAGGCTCATCCATCTAGAAACAAAACTATAAGAAGAAGTTTATAGGAGATTTTCCTAAAGATTTCAGGGTTTGTTATACGCTTCGCGTGACTGATTTCTTCGCTTCTTTGTGCGTTCGATTGGAGGTTACGTGGGAACCATGACATGTCACATTACTAGTGTTTTATTAAGTTTTTTTTTAAAAAATGCCTCTTTGTACACGTTTTTGACCATTCTTTAATCTTAATATTTGGAAACACGTTGAATCGTCAATGTTAAAAGGTAACACTATTTATACATAGAATGTATAGAAAATATGTGATACCGTAATAAACAACTTAATTGAGTAAAGTTTTTATTTATAATATATTATTCGAAGATGTATGCATGCTTCTTCGTACATATTTGTCACGTAAAAATTAAAAATACCGTCTTTATTTAAATAAGTTATTGCCATCCAATTTGTAAGAACACTTGCAGATGCTTTTTACTATGCGTGAGACGTATGTAGATTGTAATCCCAAGGTGATTATACACTTTTTCGTGAGACGTTAGTGTTACATAATCACAGTTCTTGATTGGACGACTTAATCGGTTTAGTGGTGAGACCTTAAACTCGAGGCATAGATGGGATGAAACATGCTTACTAGTATATTATTGTAATAAAGTAAGTCCCATAAGGTTCTAGGAATTGCACCGGTGGCAATTATTGATCGTCAATTACCTTTTGAATACACCATTGCTAGCAGATCAACTGATGTGATGGTGGTATGTCGAGTTGGATCCTAGCCTTTAGAAAATTAATTGTTTAAAATGTTTAAACATGGGTAGTTAATTTTCTCTAAGGAATATTATCGAAAATACTAAAAATTGAATTTTGCGATTCTATTAATAGTATTAATGCAACGATAAACCGTAAACAAGGGTTTGTTTCTTTCTTGAAGAAGTCAAACCGAGACTCCTTTCCTTGTAAGGAACATGGAGACTCATTCCTATCATCTTTCTTGCTCCGGAAAGTTATAATAGGAACGTAGGAATTGTCCTAATGTAATCAAACTCATAGCAAACTTAAATGTTAAGTAGATTGCATGACTTATATTTTCATATAGTTTTCATCACCCTTATTCAGTGGTGAATACGTTGAAACATATAAGACATATGAATAACTAGAGAACATGTTCTTAAAGCTATCAAATGATAACATCTTAATGTAAGATGCTTTATGAGTTCTTGATTAGGAAATACCAATACTACCGCAAAAGTGGTAAAGGCAAACTAGGATAATGTATCTAGTTGTTTGTCTTAATCAAAATTAAGGAGGAAATTGCATGCCTAATTTTCAAGTTAATAAATAGCATTGATGGATAGTCCCTCATCTACATAGTAGAAAATTTTGAAATCCAAGTACATTGCTACTAGTATGTGCTTAACTACACATACTTTTACCTATAAAAACGAGCCTAAAATGACCAAAATATATCAAAAATGCATTGTATTTGTGTGTTTTGTGATTTATGATATGCAAGTACGGATATATCACAAAAAGGACAAAAACAAGGCCAAAACCGAATAAAACCGAGCAAGAGATTGGAAAGAGAGCGAGAGTCGAAGCCGAAGACGTGTTCATCATAAATGGGCCAACCCGACCCATGTTAATGGGCCAAGTTAGCCCATTAAGCCATTTATACAAAGCCCTTAAACAACTAAAGCCCAAAACCTTTTAATCCTAAACTCGGCCCAAATGGCCCAAAGCCACTTAACACCTAAACCCAACACCCCGTTAACCCTTAACTAAAATCAGTGTTCTAAAAGGCGCGCCTTGGCGCCGCAAAGGCGTCGCCAAGGCGTGAGGCGTAGCCTCGCCGTTACGATATGGACCTTGGCGTTGGCGTTAGGCGTAGCGTGAGTCAAGACGTCAAAAGGCGCGCAAAGGCACGCTAAATTGCAAGGCGTGGCGCCATTTTTAGAAGCTTTTAGAAAAAAAAATTGGGCTATTTTGTATTTGGGCTATTTCTTTTTGGGCTTAGTAATTTTTAACTTAATTTTAAGTAGTAGTGAGTATATGACTACAAGTTCATATTGCTTTTATGCATAGCACCTTTTGTAAACTCGATATGTATATGAAATATGATATTATTATATAAATTTATAAATATTATTTTGCCCCTATAGTCACGCCTTGAAATACGCCATGGCCTCGCAAAGGCTCCTAAGGCTTGAGGCGTGGCCATGCCACCACGCCACGCCTCACGCTATTTATAACCTTGACTAAAATACCCTAAAACTGTTACAAAGTTCGTCCTTGGGGACCAACACAGTTAGTCCCTAACCTTTTTCACCGTTAGTCCCCAAGTCCTAACCCCGTTACCCTTTTACCCTTAACATTGTTATCCCAAACACCCAAATTAAACAATAATACAAAAAATTCCCTAAACAACCCGCCAAAGCCCAAACACTATTCACCCATCTCTTTCACTTTTCACTGCAACCCGACAAACCCTCTTAACCTATTCTTCCAAGAAAATGACAAACCACGCTGGCAATCCCATGAAGATTGATTGGTCAAGACATGATCAAGGGCTGTGATGAGAGATAAAGAAGCACAAATAGATTCAAGGGCTGAGATTGATTGCTTGGAGAGCACTCCTATTCTCCTCATAGAAGAAACACACCTCAAGGCCTAGATGCTTCTCAAGACCACTATAAATAGGGAGGCTTATCACACATATTGGAGATTAGATTAGGAGGAGAGTAGCTTATTTACAGCTTATTTGTCATTTACCTTTATGTAATTTCAGTTTTAAAAGTATTGTACTCCATTTAAAGTTTAATGAAAATTCTGTTTTTGTCTTAAAATATGTCTTTACTCTTTATGCATCTTTAGCTTATTCAAGTTTTAAAAGTCATTATTATAAGCTCTAAAAAGCTCTTTCATACTGTTTAAGCTACTACTTACTCTTGCTTAAAAATTAGAAAATTCACCCAAAAAAGTACATCAACTTATTTGGATGATAAGCCGGATTTGGATGGGTTTATAGACCTTACTAGCTTGTGCAAACAAGCTAGAGCTTGTTGATAAGCTCTTTTGAGCATTTACATCCTTGTTTTGAGCAAAGGATAAATGTACTATTCATTTTCATTTTATTGCTTATTTTCTGTTTTTGCTTATTTCTGCTTATAACTGCTTATTTTTTGTTTCTATTTGCTTTAATATGCTTATTAATGTTGCTTATTGTTTATTTGTGCTTTGTTATAGCTTAGATCTCTTTTGTTCATGTTTTTCATATAAACTATAGAAAAAAAAGCCAAAAAATATGTCCATTAGTCTAGCTTATTGTTAAGTGATTATTAAAGGTTGTTATCTGCTTATTAATGCTAAATACACTTAGTCTATAATCTGCTTTTACAAATCTAGGCTTAAAACAGTTTAATCTAGCTTAAAATGAAATCAGTTTTGCATAAAGGGGTGTTTGGCACAAGCAGTACTAACCTATGTTAGTACTGCTAGTTAGCCTTTTGACCTCTAAGCCAATTTTGATTAGCTTAAACTAGGTCTTTAAATCAGTTTATAAGAGTTTTCAAAGTCTAAATCTCATAATTAAGGTTTTGTCTATTGAAGTTTGAAATCTGATATCATAAGTCCCAGATTCTATGCTTATATGGTTAGATCTTTGTATGTTGCTTTATGGTATTGTTTTTATGCATGTTGAAGCCTTAAAATGAAGAAGAAACAAAGTGTTAAAGGCCTGCAATTGTCATTTGTGTTTCGGTCAAAATCTGTCTAAGTTTAGGTTTTTAGTTTTAAAAGTTTAAAAGTCAGTTTTCAATCTTAAATTTAGGTTAGCTATAGTATGTTTTAGGTTCTGATTTTCATAGCATTAGTTCATTAGGTATAGAGCTTAATCTGTTTCAGTTTATTTGGATTTTAGTCTTCTTTTAATAGCTTATTTTTAGGGCTGCAAAAGCTACTTAAGTCTTTGACAAAAACTTAAAAAAATCAAAAATGTGGTAAACGTAGAGGGGGGATGAATACGTTTTCGTTTAAAAATCAAAAACTTTTCGTATCAAATCCCCGATCAATCGCGACATAATATGAAAAGTACCAAATATGATTTATGACTATATGAAAGCATAGAATAACCAAGTAGTCACAACATAATTCACAACACAATCACAAGCATAAAATAAATAGAGAGCGATAAATAAAATAGAGAGCAAACCGAACACGATGATTTATAGTGGTTCGGTCACGGAGCTCCTCTCCGCCCTACTCCACTCCCCGAGTACCCAACTCGAGAGTTACTTTACTAGATCAACAAACTCCCTTCTCGGCGGAGAAACCTTACACAACGTTGCTTACACTTTATCCGGTACTAAGCTAAATACCGAGTCCTAATCACCGGGAGAACCAACCCATCATCGCTTACACTTTATCCGGTACAAAGCTAAATACCGGGTTCTTACACAAAGGGTAGAACCAACCCAAAAACCCCATTATGTTTTATGGCCCAACATAACAAACCTTGTGTTTTATGGCACAAACACATAAACCATCTAGTCTAAATCAAATGATACAAGATAATGATGTGATTACAATGATGATCCAAGACAATGTGTCTAATAGATATGAATGACTAATCTAAATCTCTTCCATTAATGGAAGCCTTCAAATGGATGAATATGATCAGATCTCTAATCTTGTAGATCTTCATATGGATATGCTTGGTGGTGGATGGAAATGGCAAGATCTCTAAGGATTGCTTTGGTGGATCATCATAGGAGAATGCTTACAACAAAATGAATGTTAGAGCATTATGATCATATGCAAATGAGGGTGTTTAAAGAGTGTTGCTATTGATCTAAGAGAAGGAAAAATGTAGAGAGAAAAGTGTGTGAAAAGGTGTATGAAATGGTGAGATTTGGCTTGCTATTTATAGGCAAAAAATCCACTGTAGCCCAGTTCCGTCGGTGCTATTGAAGAAGGGCACCGGCAGCCAAAAGCAAGGGCACCAGCCTACAGTAATACAATCTAAGATTAGATTTGCAAGATCTTGAAAGATCATAAGTAATATTGGTGGATTTTATCTAGATTTGCTAAGATATTTAAATATATGGTAATGTCATGGATGAGGTAAATATTAAAAGCATTTTCCTTTTAAAGAATTGTGTATAAGTAAAATATGTATATACTTAAAAAGTAAGTTACTTGTGTTTTAAAAATATGCAAAGTGTAAAATGAGGTTTGATCATAATGCAACATAACAAACATGTATGAACCTGTGTTGCAACATACGAGGAGTTGAGACATGGAGAGATGTTGATGTATGTTGAGACGAAAAACGATTACGAGTAACTTGTACATTTTACGTTATGTATTACAAGTTACGTGTTTGTCATCAACAAAACAAACAAGACTGTGTAGATTAAATATCATAATATTTGTACTAACAATCTCCCCCTTTTTGTTGATGACAAACAAACGTGTAAACGTAATATTTTTGTAAAATGTAAAGTTACTTGCATCCCCGTTCTACCTTTACATTACCTTTCTCTGTTTACACTCTTCTCCCCCTTTTGTCAAAACAAAAAGGGTATGTCCTTGGAGTTTAACTCCATTTCTCCCCGAAAAGGCGAGTTTGCATCATCCTTAGTAAAGTTAAATAGTCTATACTAACCCCTTATGTTGTTGCATCTCTAGGTTAATGTCCTTGGTTTATAGCGGATCCATGGATCAAATTTGAATGCTTTACCTACAAAATGGTTAGTTTCATGCAACAAAAAAATTATGAAAACTATATGATGAAGAAAATGACATCTTCGCAAAGGATTGTAGAAGAGTAAGAATGATGATGAATGCTTGCATGCTCCCCCTTGATGAGTGCTCCCCTAGATTGAGGCATCAAGATATGATGAAAAATAATATGTACTCTTGAATGAAGTAAGAAGAAGAATCAAGATCAAGACACTTTTGAGGTGTGCTTGAAACTTTCGCTTATTTGGAAGTTCTTTTCTTGAAGTGAATTACCTACACAAGATATTGAAAGAGATGCTAGAGAGAGAGAAAGAGATCAGTTGATTAGAGAGAAGATTAGATGAGAAAGATGTGTCAAAACATGAGAAATGGCTTTAAATGCTCGACAAAAGCTCCCCTTTGCTTGAGGGTATCAAGTATGATCCTACAAAACAAAAATTAGTGCAATAACAAGTTTTGTCCTTAGACAAATATGTCATATACAACAAAATGTATAGACAACTTAATATGACAAATGCTCCCCCTTGCTCGAGGGCATCAAGATGATCCTACAAAAAGGAAAAATAATGATGCAAACTTCATCCTTGGATGAGTAAGCTATAGACCACAAGGTTGCATATGCTTGAACCTAAAAAGAGATGATATGAGAAGGAAAATTTCATCCGTAGACAAGAATGCCGAACATACTAAAGGTAGTAGGGGTGTGTTTGAGAATGAGATGCATTTCATTACAAAATTCACTTGGCTTTTGACAAAAGAGATTTACGAGTTTCAAGATATGTGAGAAGATAAGTTCGATGTGGTCTAAGATTATGGCAAGTTGTGAGGATTGTTTAGATGGAGAAGGTGAGGTGAAGGTTGAATCAATGGGTGGAGGTATTGTTTTAGGAGTGGTCAAAAAATCACTATTGCAATGAATTGGTGAAATGATCGGTGAAAGAGGAAAAGTCGAGATTAGAGAAGTTGGAGGTGACGATGTTTGCGAATTGTTGAAATAACATGGCCTAGCGCTTATTCTAGTGGTTCTTTTGAGGTTGACTTTGGTTTCTTTAGGCATAGTGTAAAAAGGATGACGAGGAGAAGATGAGAATGAGTTCCTTTTATAGAATAATTTTGAGAAGGTTTAAATGCATTGTTTTTACTTGTTTAAGAAAGAAGTCTAATGAATAGATTATTTTCAGAGTCACTTCTATTATTATAGGACTAAGTGATGTGATATGGAGTGAGTGGCTATGGACAGAGGTGACTCAAAGGTGGTGGAGTTTGACTTTGGAGGTGATCATTAGTTTGCTTGATGAGATTCCACGTAGAGGTGAATGGTAGAGATGGAATGAGACATATTAAGTGATGATGAGGGACGATTAGGAGCCTGTTGGTAGAGATAGTGGTTGACGTGAAAATGATATCTGATTTTTCTCGTAAGAGAGGCTTAATGGATGACTCAATATTGATAGACGCACGAAGGTTTATCTCAAAACCTTACCTTGTTGGTTGATGAAGAAATTGAGGAGATAGACATGATAAATTTATAAGTAGTGAAGTATGGGGCGAAAGATGGTGATGACAATGCAAGCAACTAACAATGTATGCTGCATGTATGAACATGTAATGAGAGATATAGATTGGTGTATGATAAGAGCAAAAATTAACTTGATGAAGAAAAATGATCTTTACCAACCTACACAAAAGGAGTTAGTCCTACATAAAATAAGAGCAAGAATATCATTTAACAACATGATAGATCAAACATACCAACACATACGAATGAAACTTGGTCAAGTATTATCACACGAAGGACTAAACAAGCAAACTCATATATAGACATATAAAAACAGAACATGTTCGCAAATAGACACACAATTAGAAAAATTCTTAAGCTAAGAGAAGAGGAGGGAAAAAGTTGAAACTAGCTTAAATAGTTATCCCTTATAGAGGAGATTCAACGGTTAGGACATATGATTTTACACTATACTAGACATGGTCAATCGAGACGCATGATTAGCATTTTTAGACAACAAACAAGCATTCAAGAATTCAAACATAAATGATACAAGAAAAAGAAACATTCATACAAGAGCATGTTCCAAATAGTTCAACCAAACACAAGCATAAGAAAGAAGATCATTTAGATTAGAAAAAAAACAATTGCACTAACAATGATGCGAAAGATTTGCGACGAAGGAAACAAATAAGCACGAGATCTCATATTGCATTTGAGTTCGTTCATTTATCAAAAATAAGTATCAACCTTGTTGTGTTGTTCATTCGCCTGTTTGTCGATTTTGGTTCTTAATTAAAACAATAAGGTTTCAAAAAGAAGATCCTAAACTTCTACAAGTATATAAAAAAAATTGCTTTGACATAATATGAGTGCACAAGTAGCAAATAAATCATGTAACATTGACATATAAGGAGAAACATGAGAATATCATGTAAACTATGATTGAGCATGCATAAACTAGAATGTCATACGAATAGAATAAAGGAATGCCAACAAGGAATAAGAACTATCAAGCCTAGACATATTCATATCAAAAATCACCATGAAAAAAAAATGAGATCATACAAGACATCATATAAGAGACACAATTACTTCTAATGCAAGCATCATGTAAATCATGTTTATTCCTTGACATTTAGAAACACAAAAAAATGAAATAAAACCTCTCTACGGTTTATGCATTTTTCAATTAATCAAATTGTTACCTAATTACTGAGATAATGACAAAGCAAATAATTAAACAAGAACATATAATCAACACATGAGTATGCAAAGCATGTTGTTACGATAAATTAACAAAGGAAGGGTCATATTTACAACTAGTATAGAAAGCATATCATTAGTGATGTTTGGGAGATGGAGAGCAAGATGGTGAACTAGTGGTTATAGAGGATTGACAAGATGAAATGACACTGTCAAAAATGTGTAGATAATTTTAATGAAGTATATTTGAAACGTCCCCCCTTTTTTTAGCAAGACTAAGAATGTTTAAAACCTTAGGCGGAAACGCCATGATCAAAAATTGACCTTTTGTTAAAAAGTTGAGAAAAATATTTTACAAATCCATTGAGACCATATTTTCATAAAACAATTTTGAATGGGTCATCATACTATCGTTCGGGCTATCGTAATCTAGAGGTCATGTAGTGAACGTATGAGGAGCCAGGACACTTTAAATCGTAAATCCACAACTCGTCGATACGACACCCCGGAGAGGCCTCATATGATTATGAAATTCCCTAGTAATATAGTACTTGGTATTTATAAGTTATATGTGAAAGAGTAATTAACAAGAGCTTCCGGAATTTATTCTTAAAATACATGCTTAAATATCGAAGACACACTTGGTCAAAATGAAGCGCGGAATCGTTCTTTATGGGTTTTGCCAAACACTAGTGTTGACCCGTATTAACCAAAACAATAATTTATTACTTTGATCCGTTTTGAAAAATACTTTTAAAACTAAAACTAGACATTATTACATTTCATCTTTGCTTAAGTATTTCGGATGAAACATTCAAGTTGCCAATCCCACTTTCATGAGCATAAGAAAAATACTTAACTAACTTACTTAATTCCTATGTATTAAGGTTATGCAAGAGTTGATATATTAAATACAAAGAAATATAGGTATGCCTATAAAAGATGTACGATGCCTAAGATAATCTTCATTAGGCGAAAACATAGAATAGACAAACAAAAGAGCAACTAGCATGGCAAACAAGAACTTATGAATCAAAAACAAGCAAACAAAACCACAATATGAAAACAAGGAAAACAAGTAGACATTCTACTAGCATACTTGGTTATATTCTCAAGATTTTATAAAAGAATTGAGATGATGCGAGAAGTTGACAAAGCAAATTCAAAGGATGAGATATATGCCTATTTGAGGTGCACGAGATCTAGCATAAGCCCTATTGTGCAAAAACATGAAGACGGCAAATACACACAAGTATCATGGCATCTCAAATAACAAGATCACGTATAGGAAGCAAAGAGTGTATGAAACTAAATAAGATGAAACAAGTAATCATATAGCATATCACACATTATATTCATATCATTACTAATATGAGATGACAAAACATTTATGGAAATTCGTTTTTGACAAAGATATGAGTTAATCAAAACACTCTTTTAGAACCCATATTATTTTCTTTAAGCATCTAAATTGACATACAAGAGGGGAAACAAACAAGACACGGTTGACATTTATATTTCACCAATAAGCAAGCTCAAATATAATGAGAGATAGGCATACAATCAATATATATAAGCAATGCAAACAAGAGCAACTAATTGTATACCGTATCATACGAAAAAATTCTTTTCGCCTTGTGTTTGAGTATGACGATGTATACCAAGCTTAATTAATGACCAAAATACTTTTATTTTAAAGAGGAATGTGTTAATGTTCAAAGGATACCAACCCAAGTTGCCCGACTCAAAAGTTTGAGTTTTTATGTTAATACAAAATTTAAAATTTTGAACACTTTGGGGTATGTTGAAATTTAGATTTACTTAAACCTATATTCAGTTCCTCTAACTAATTTTATTATAAAGTAGACTCAATTATCTTCGAAGCGGTAGGTGGCATGACTCGTATGGATTTATAGTTTGTATTTTACGGGCTTTTGAAGTTGACAAAAATTTCAAAAAGCGTACTGTAGAACCGGCTAGCCGGTGCTGTTCCTACAAAGGCATTGGCTTGTTGTAGAACAGAACTGGCTGGTCTGATCGATTTTTCAAAAAACTCATATTTTGACCCGACGAAAAGGTATAACACTTGGTAGGCTTTAAGGTAAGTTTTATATGACATATTTTGGACATTATTCAAGCTTGTATAACAAAGATATTCAAGAAACAAGACTTCTAAGAATAATATACTTTTCATATTAAGTCCCGTTTTTTAGATAGATTGATACATGGATCGTACTCGATTTTGAAAACCATTTGTTTTGAAAACTAGAGCCACATGGCTCTGATACCAATTGTGGAAAACGTAAGGGGTGAATAGGTTTTCGTTTAAAAATTAAAAACTTTTCGTATCAAATCCCCGATCAATCGCGACATAATATGAAAAGTACCAAATATGATTTATGACTGTATGAAAGCATAGAATAACCAAGTAGTCACAACATAATTCACAACACAATCACAAGCATAAAATAAATAGAGAGCAATAAATAAAATAGAGAGCAAACCGAACACGATGATTTATAGTGGTTCGGTCACGAAGCTCCTCTCCGCCCTACTCCACTCCCGGAGTACCCAACTCGAGAGTTACTTCACTAGATCAACAAATTCCCTTCTCGACGGAGAAACCTTACACAACGTTGCTTACACTTTATCCGGTACTAAGCTAAATGTCGAGTCTTAATCGCCGAGAGAACCAACCCATCGTCGCTTACACTTTATCCGGTACAAAGCTAAATACCGGGTTCTTACACAAAGGGTAGAACCAACCCAAAAAAACCCCGTTATGTTTTATGGCCCAACATAACAAACCTTGTGTTTTATGGCACAAACACATAAACCATCTAGTCTAAATCAAATGATACAAGATAATGATGTGATTACAATGATGATCCAAGACAATGTGTCTAATGGATATGAATGACTAATCTAAATGTCTTCCATTGATGGAAGCCTTCAAATGGATGAATATGATGAGATCTCTAATCTTGTAGATCTTCATATGGATATGCTTGGTGGTGGATGGAAATGGCAAGATCTCTAAGGCTTGCTTTGGTGGATCATCATAGGAGTATGCTTACAACAAAATGAATGTTAGAGCATTATGATCATATGCAAATGAGGGTGTTTAAAGGGTGTTGCTACTGATCTAAATGAGTGAGAAATGCAGAGAAAAATATGTGAAAAGGTGTATCAAAATGGTGAGATTTGGCTTGCTATTTATAGGCAAAAAATCCACTGTAGCCCGGTTCCGCCGGTGCTATTGAAGAAGGGCACCGACAGCCAAAAGCAAGGGCACCGGCCTACAGTAATACAATCTAAGTTTAGATTTGCAAGATCTTGAAAGATCATAAGTAATCTTGGTGGATTTTATCTAGATTTGCTAAGATATTTAAAGATATGGTGATGTCATGGATGAGGTAAATATTACAAGCATTTTCCTTTTAAAGAAATGTGTTTAAGTAAAATATGTATATACTTAAAAAGTAAGTTACTTGTGTTTTAAAAATATGCAAAGTGTGAAATGAGGTTTGATCATAATGCAACATAACAAACATGTACGAACTTGTGTTGCAACATACGAGGAGTTAAGACATGGAGAGATGTTGATGTATGTTGAGACAAAATACAATTATGAGTAACTTGTACATTTTACGTTATGCGTTACAAGTTACGTGTTTGTCATCAACAAAACAAACAAGACTGTGTAGATTAAATATCGTAATATTTGCACTAACAAAAAACATAAAAATCTGCTTAGATAGCCGTTTTCATTTGCATATTTATAGCTTATTAGTGATCTCTAGTGCTTAATTATGGCTTATTCTAGTAGCTTATAGGTTAATCTTAATCTGTTTGAAGTTTTTAAGGTTTAGCTTATTGGTCAAGTAGCTTAAAATCAGTTTGAAAAGTGCTCTTTAGTCTGTTTTGATTGTATTTTGTCAATACTGCTTATTTTGATTTTCTAAGTTCTAGCATTATGGATTTGCTTATTTCTAGTTTAGATTAGCTTATTAAGACTGTTTTTTAAGATTAGTTGGCTTATTGAAATCTGCTGTGATAACAGTTCCTGCTTATTGAATGATTTACACGTCAAGGAACAACGGATGCAGGGCTGCTGCTGGCCTTGTGTTCTACGGTTGCTTAACGAACCTACCGTGCTGCTTATTGCTTACGTCAGCCAAGGTACCCAGGGGTAGACCTATAAATGTGCTAATATTTGATTTGGGTGGTGGTACATTTGATGTCTCACTTGTTACTATCAATAAAGGGACGTTTGAAGTTAAAGCTGTCGGTGGTGACACTCATTTAGGTGGTGAGGATTTTGATAATCAAATGGTGAAATACTTTGTTGAAAATTTTAATAGAAAAGAAGGAAAAGATATAACCACGAACCCGAGAGCGTTGGGGAGGTTGAGGGTTGCTTGCGGGAGAGCAAAGAGGATTCTCTCCTCAACAACTTTTACATCAATAGAAGTTGATTGCTTGCATGATGGTGTTGATTTTTCATCAAAAATAACCCGGGCAAAATTTGAGGAGCTAAATATGAACTACTTCAACAAGTGTATGGAAACTGTGCAAAGGTGCATGGAGGATGCGCAATGGGATACGAGCATGGTAAATGAGGTTGTTCTTGTTGGTGGGTCAACACGGATTCCCAAACTCCAACAAATGTTGCATGATGTATTTGATGGTAAGAACCTCTGCAAGACAATAAATCCTGATGAAGCTGTTGCATATGGTGCAGCTGTTTTGGCTGCAAATATGAGTGGTAAGGGAAATAAAATGGTTAAAAGTTTGGTTTTATTGGATGTCATTCCACTTTCACTTGGTTTTGAGACACATGGACGAATCATGCGTGTTGTAATCCCAAAAAACACGCCTATACCCGTTACCAAGGAAGTTAGGACGCATACAGTTCGAGACAACCAATCTGGTATATTGACCAAGGTTTATCAAGGAGAGAGAAGTAGATCCAGAGACAACGTATTAGTCGGTGTATTTAGGCTTTCGAACCTCCCTCTTGCCCCTAGGGGTGTTATAAATTTTAACGTCCGTTTCGAAATTGATGCTGATGGCATACTGAAAGTGTCCGCTGAGGAAACGTCAACTGGTCAAAAAGGCATCATCACAATTACAAAAGATAAGAGACGTCTGTCACAGGAAGAAACTGACAGGATGTTACAAGATGCAAAGAGATACAAAGATGATGATCAAGACTACATAAAGAAGATAAAAGCATATAATGCATTGGAAGATTACGTTTATGTCATGAAAACTAAAGTGAATGATGACAATCTCAGGCAACGGCTAAGTCAGGAAGATATGAGAAAGATGAATGATCTGGATCATGAGGCAAGGGATTGGCTTAAAACAAATAAGCTAGCAGAAATACAGGTGATAGAGAACAAAGAGAAGGAACTGAGATGTGCATATAACTCAATAATTGGTCAATTTATGTAAGGAATGAGAGGGGGCAGCTTAGTATACGACCGGTGATGATCTTTTTGCACCAAAAATTTCTTATTTTTATTTCTGTTTTGTGTTTCAGCTTTTGTGACTTAAAGACGGAAAGTGCCAATTGCTACACTTGTTAGAAAATGCTAATTTCAATATCAATTTCATTTAAAGGCAATTTTTCTGTTTTTTAGCCATTTAGTCTGCCATTCTAATGTAAAGTCATATAGTAAAATCAGAGTTCCAAAGTTTGATTTTGCTGGTGTGTAAGAATGAGTTGCGGGTAGGGACGGATGTGAAGAATTTCTCTGAAGGCTCTAAGTTCATACTAGTTTTTCATAAAAGCAAGAGATTTATAACTTGATAACAATTGATTTCTTGTATTATAACCGAACATTGAGGCATAACTTAGTATTATCATATATCTAATGGGGTTAACCGAACGAGACTTCCACAATTTCACTAGCTGTAGTTCTGGAAGTCTGTATGGTTTTTCTCTCTTTTGTAAACTTGTTACTACATGGGAAAGTCTGTATGCATAAACTTTATATGTCACCATCTAAAAGGTCCATAATCGTTATATCTATCGAATCAAGTTTACTTCAAGTTATAACTTTCTTTATACTGTGACAATAAAATGAATGTTTAAAAGGTGGGTAGGTCCCTACACTTCCTATCTTCTCTTTTTCTTGAAGTTTCTATTTCTCTATTTTTATTTGATCAATTTCATTTTTTCACACACAAAACACCAAGAACTTTGGTCCTTTTAAGGTACTAATTTTTTAGATGAGATTAGCTTATTCTGTGTTCTATTAAACATTTGTACCATCATTTATGTGCTTCTAGTCTGCTACAAGTTTGAAAGTTATATATAAGTTGCAATAAGATATATGATTTGGTAGTTGTTTTTGTTTCTTTAAAAATTATAGATCATGTTGCTAACTTAGTTAGAGTCAAGTTTATCAACTGCTTTGTTTAAACTGTGCGAGTTTTATAACTGAGTTCTACTTGTAACCAAATTGGGACTCTGCTATAAAATAAAGGCGACTCTTTAGTTTTTTGCAGAGTAAGAAAATGTCTAAATTATGGGGAAAAGATCCATTTGATGACCCATTTTTCACGGAGCCGTTTAATTGGGGTGATGGGTCGAGAAAGGAGATAACCATTGAGGAGCTAGACAATGAGGGCGAGAATCCGGTTCCTAACACAGAAGTAGCAGTTAGGAAACAACCACATCACAAAGCTCATGGTACATACTACATAGTTATATAGTACACTATTATCATGCTTATGCTTTTTTAGATGTTTAATAGCTTATTGTATGTTATAAAAATGTGATCAAGCACTTTTAAGGTGTTGGGCTTAGCTTTTTATAAAGATTATAGCTCTTTGGGAGGAAATAAGTAATTAGCTTGTGGATTGGGGCTTTTGGAGAAGGCATATGCTTTAGGCATAAGCTTATCCAAACACCCCTGAAATAGGTTACTATAAATTAGTACTGTAGTTCATGATTAAATAACACAAATTAGCTTATTCAAAACATTTACTGCACTCTTTAACATTAGGTATTCCTAAACACCCCTGAATACTGAAGATTTGGATACATTTTTGCTTTTACGCAAATCTAGTACTTCAAAGTCAACATTAAACTCCAGAATGTCAAAAATTATCTGTTCCGAGTTGCAAGATGTGTCACACCCCCAGACGGGGCCCTGGAAGGAAAACACGTGTAGGGAGGCGTGACTTGATTGATCATCTCAAGTTACAAAGCCTAAGAACGACTCTAAGGGTACGTTTTGAACAATAAACACCGTTGCAATAGATTAAAAATAGAATAATAATAAGTTTCTTCTTAGTTTAAATTTAAAAGATTCAGTTAAATTTTGGGACAGGAAGCTTAAATAAGTTCAACAGACTGGTATTTAAAGGCTAGTTAAATCTCTTGGTAAAACAGATCGGTTACTGGCATATAGAGACTCCATATAAGTCACATTAACAGCAATTCAATGACTCAAGCTCATTGAGATAAAAACATGCTTTAAACACGGTATAACATAAGTGAGTGAATTCATAAGTTTAGTTCAAACGTTATTAAGTGGACCACAGTTATCCAACACGGTATGCTGACAGTAATCTATAACAATACTAATTCACCATAAAAGATATTTTAGTTTGCGGCTGTAAGCTCATGACACCAGAAGCTTAATACGCTTATTTAGCAGGTAGTATATTGCTAGGTTGAAACAAGCCCCCGACGGTATCTGACAAGAACTACCGTCTTAAGTTCGACATGGCTATTTATCCTAGTTTATCGGGGCACCCTCGTAGGTGTGAGCGATACTCCCGGATAGGGACTATTAGTCCCAATAGAACTATTAATAACATTCGCGTCTTCACCCCCTCGGACCGGTCACTCCAGTCGAGAAATTGAGTTCTTGATAAGTGGCAGTAGTGGTCTAAACGTATTAGGAACAACGTGTAAAACAGGGAAAATCTCAGCAAAGTACTTGTGTCCAGTTTTAAAAGCAAGCAATGTGTCTCCATCCCACAAGAGTTATAAAGCATTATTCAAACACGAGTAAAGAGTGGACGTTTTGCGTGACATTTTATCTGTGATTATTGGACTATCAGTACTCAAGGTGAGTTCATAGCCCCCTTTTTACTACTTAATTGTTTTACAAACTCTAAGGGGTGAATTACATTGCTTATTTTACTATTGGACACAAGTGTTTTTCTAAGTGTTTTCAAAGTGTTTTAAACTGTATGCTATCCAGATTACTGCCTGAATATTATTGCCTAAGTTACCACTATTGCCAATTAAGTCCCTACTATATCATGAACCGTCAATTGCTATTGTAGTGAGCGCGAGTGTTGTGGATAGATCTATCGGGACTGACAATCCCCACCTGGAATTTCTGGTCACAAGTTGACCATGGTGCATTTAACATTGAGAATACTTTTAGGTTGTTGGCAAGCATCCTATACATTTGGGGCACAAACTAGTTAAGGCTTCGGGTTCATGAGCTTAGTGCAATAATAAACGTTTTGGACTACTAAATGTGTTTTAGAGTCTATTATTACATCGATCTTGTGGTCCACCAATTTACCAACAAACCTATGATTTCACTCAACCTTTGTGTTGACTTTTAGCATGTAAATTTCAGGTCCTAGGGTATGAAGACTGAAGGGGAGCCGTGGCGGATATCAATGAAGACGGATTCTGTGTTTTATCTAAATTATATGCAACTTTTGTCTTTCATAAAACTTAAGTCATCTTTTGAGATTTTGTTTAAATGTATGTTGAATGTTTATGACATCAAAAACTTATGGGACCTAATGTATTAACTCTGATATTTTGCTATAAATGAAATATTATCTTAAAACGTCCATTCTTGGTCATTTTCTATATCTTGTTTGTTGTACTTGAAGTAGCACCCCAATGTTACTATTCCGCTGCTACCTGATTTTGGAGGTGTTACATTTCATAAAAGCAAGAGATTTATAACTTGATAACAATTGATTTCTTGTATTATAGCCGAACATTGAGGCATAACTTAGTATTATCATATATCTAATGGGGTTAACCAAACGAGACTTCCACAATTTCACTAGCTGTAGTTCTGGAAGTCTGTATGGTTTTTCTCTCTTTTGTAAACTTGTTAGTACATGGGAAAGTCTGTATGCATAAACTTTATGTCACCATCTAAAAGGTCCATAATCTTTATATCTATCGAATCAAGTTTACTTCAAGTTATAACTTTCTTTATACTTTGACAATAAAATGAATGTTTAAAAGGTGGGTAGGTCCCTACACTTCCTATCTTCTCTTTTTCTTGAAGTTTCTATTTCTCTATTTTTATTTGATCAATTTCATTTTTTCACACACAAAACACCAAGAACTTTGGTCCTTTTAAGGTACTAATTTTTTAGATGAGATTAGCTTATTCTGTGTTCTATTAAACATTTGTACCATCATTTATGTGCTTCTAGTCTGCTACAAGTTTGAAAGTTATATATAAGTTACAATAAGATATATGATTTGGTAGTTGTTTTTGTTTTTTTTTAAATTATAGATCATGTTGCTAACTTAGTTAGAGTCAAGTTTATCAACTGCTTTGTTTAAACTGTGCGAGTTTTATAACTGAGTTCTACTTGTCACCAAATTGGGACTCTGCTATAAAATAAAGGCGACTCTTTAGTTTTTTGCAGAGTAAGAAAATGTCTAAATTATGGGGAAAAGATCCATTTGATGACCCATTTTTCACGGAGCCGTTTAATTGGGGTGATGGGTCGAGAAAGGAGATAACCATTGAGGAGCTAGACAATGAGGGCGAGAATCCGGTTCCTAACACAGAAGTAGCAGTTAGGAAACAACCACATCACAAAGCTCATGGTACATACTACATAGTTATATAACACAGAGTAGCTTATTGTATGTTATAAAAATGTGATCAAGCACTTTTAAAGTGTTGGGCTTAGCTTTTTATAAAGAATTATAGCTCTTTGGGAGGAAATAAGTAATAAGCTTGTGGATTGGGGCTTTTGGAGAAGGCATATGCTTTAGGCATAAGCTTATCCAAACACCCCTGAAATAGGTTACTATAAATTAGTACTGTAGTTCAGAATAAGCAACATAAAATAGCTTATTCCAAACAATTTACTGCACTTTTAATAAGAATTCCTAAACACCCCTGAATACTGAAGATTTGGATACATTTTTGCTTTTACGCAAATCTAGTACTTCAAAGTCAACATTAAACTCCAGAATGTCAAAAATTATCTGTTCCGAGTTGCAAGATGTACGCTAGTTCATCATGCTTTGTAGCAGTTTGACTAAACATAATGATCCATCTTATTACCACCACTTTTCCCATGGTCCAAATCGCCCGAAAGTTGACTTATTTATTCCCTAAATTTCATTTATGTCAAGATGTAGAGTCCACAAGTTTTAGCTATCGAAGAGTGGCATATGGTGGTGTGAATGGAGTGTACTATAGCTCTTCTATCGGTCAAAGGACTGGAGGAGATGGGGTAAGATCGAAAGATTCTACTATTCGATCTATTTTATTCGTGGTTAGACAATATTGTATGTGATCTTGTTTCTTTGTGGTGTACAGGTGATGCTTCTTGAAATGAAAGAAGAAGATAAGACTGTGGGTCAAGCATTGCATACTATCTCTAGAGGAATACATGAGAAAGTATGCAACTCTTTCTCCATATTGTTTGATCATTTACTTATTTATAAATATACATCAATGCCTTTGTTATGGTTGTGAAGGGTCATACACTGACAAAAAAGCGCAACCCTGATGGAAATGAGGATTCCTTTCAGATTCTACATAATCTTAATGAGGGTATGTTCTCTTTTTATAAGTTACGTGTTGCCTCTCTTAGGTTGATCAAGACCTTATGCTATTTATAATTACTCAGATGAACTAGACGGGTTCGAAGAAAATTGGAAAGTAAATGCTGACAAGCATATACCTGGTTGGAATGATGGGTTCAGTTCTCTTGAGAATGCAGGTATACTAGACTGAAGTTCAAGGGCATATGTTTTTGAAATAGTGTTTATAATCATAGCTAGTTGCTGTATTAATAGGGCTTGAGGCTTATGGTCACTTAGGATGGAACGGTCACGGAGACTGGGACAGGTGGACACTTCCTTGGACTGATATGTGGGGAACTGATGGCGCAATGGTGCCGGCTGGTGAACCTCCTTCTGGTTCACCAACCACTAGGGACAAAAAGGTAACCCGGGTTGATATCATGTAAGTCAGTACGAAAAGTTGCATGTTCATGTGGAATACTGAATGTCCAAGTAGTTTAGTTGGTGTGTTTTTATGTACTCTGGGATGCAAGACTTGTATTGATGCAGCTATAGTAATGCAAGTTTATATCATATGATATTGGTAAAAGTATTGGTGCGGCAGTAGCCGATCCATTATGCACTACTATCATGTCAATGTAACCGAAACCATGTTATTGTTCATATAGATCATTAGCTATTGTGCTAGTATCACAATAAAGATTGCCAAGTTACCAGTGGCCAAATCATGTATGTTTGAGGAGATGCGCGTCATATAAACATGAAACAGCATTCATTATCTGAAAACTCACTAATTAATTAAAGTCAGCGATCCATTTGTGTTTCAACCACTGTGAATCTTTCGTCATCCTAGTATGATTTTGATTGGTTAATAGTCATCCTAAATTGCAAAGTAACTAAGAGCCAAATCATGTATGTGCAAGTTATTTCGCTTTTACTTTTAAGTTCTGACAGTTCAGATGCTCAAAGCAAAATGTCTCAGATCCTAATTATCTTATCAAGTGACTAACTCGCTTCATAACTATTCATGCTCAAATGAACTTGAACGAACAGACAAACTTTTGTTCATGTTCGTTCATTTAACTAAAGCGAGCTTCCGCTTTTAAGCTTCCGCTTTTATCTTCATTCATTTTTCCTATACTTAAAAAAAAGATGTAAAATGTTGTTTATGTTTGTTTATTTAATAAACAAACATAAACCTTTTATTATTCATGAAATGTTAGTTGAACATTCAATTCGTTTACAACCGTTATTCGTCGTTTCTAATTTAAACAGTTAAGAGCTGTAGGTATGGTAAGCCATGGCTCAAGTCATCTCTGAAAACGCCACCCGATGGTGCAAGATCCACACCCCACTTGGCGTTTTCGAGTTCTGAGCCGTCACCACCAGGCGAGATGGTCCCGGAAAACGCCATTTTACGGCGCCAGAACCACACCATGCACCGCGTTATGGGTTTTTTTTTGCGTTTTCGGCTCTTTTTTTAAACGTTTGATAACGGCTACTTTTTGAAAAATGAGTAAAATAGAGCCGTTGGGTGGTTTCAAATACCCGCTTTTTCAAATTCTAACACTTTAAAAATCCTATAAATACCCTCATTATTCTTTAGTTAAATATGTTTTCTATTTGAATTTGAATAAATTAAAAGAAAAAAAATGAGTGCATGACGGCACCAGAAATATAATGTTATTGAAGGAAATGTGTTTTTTGTGTTATGGGAAAAAATGTTGATGTGACAACACTTTTTCATACGGGTTGAGTTTGACGGCTCAACCATACCTAGCGCTCTAAGACTCGACTTTTAACATTTCGTGCCGATTCATGGTATTAGGGGTGTTCATCGGTTCGGTTAGTTCGGTTGATTTTTTTATGGGTATAATCGAAAACCGAACTGAAGCGAATTTAAATTGGATTAACCCAAACAAAAAACGGAACCGAATAACCTGAATTATATAATTTTAATTATTTATTCATTTATTTATATAAATTTTTAAAAAAAAAGAATTCAAGCTTAAAAATGATATATTTATAGTAGGAAAGAGTTTTTATATAATAATAAATATATATATAATAATATATTTTTTTATATGAATTCGGTTTTCTGTTTTAATTGCCCAAACTGTAACCGAACCGAGAACAGAATATTTAATTCATTTCGGTTCGATTTTAGCAAATTTGGTTCAGTTTGAATCAGTTATAAATTCAATTTGATTATTTTCGGTTCGGTTTAGTTTCGAAAATTATTTGGGTACACGGTACACCCCTAACGATGAACACCTATACGTGCAATAAGCCCATAAGTAAAGCCCAATTCTTATTTACACAACATGGGCGGCCACTAACTTCAAGCCTTCAACAAAAAGAGCATATAAATCCCAATATAGCCCACACATTTGTCTCTCATTTGCATTAGGGTTTCACTTTCACATATCATTTGTAGCAAGCAGCACATCAGCAGCGGCTAACACTCATCTCAGTCACCATGGGTCGTATGCACAGCGGCGGGTACTTTTTATATAATCGCTTATCTCATTCATATAATCATATCTATACTATACATGTATTTATGTTTGACTAATTAATATATCATTGTTGTGAACAGAAAGGGTATTTCAGCATCAGCTAAACCATACAAGAGGACCCCACCTAGCTGGTTGAAGATTTCATCTCAGGATGTAAGTTTTTTCTTATTTTTATATAAACATTGTCAATTAAGATGTAAATGTTAAGCTCTTTAAAGTGAGATGTTCTATTGTTTTGGGAGGAAAAGGGGATGATTTTTTTAAGTTAATTCTTCTATTAAAGAATCTTAAGATTTATATTGTACAATGAAATGGATGGGTTTTTGTTAAGCATATATGTGGCCTTAATGACCTTACTTTTTTTTTTAGAGCGTAAATTTAAGATGCAACTTTCGGCTTGTTTAGAGATTTGTGGCTTATAACCGAATTCAAAGAAGCTCATAAGCTCACATATAAGCTTAAATAACCATCCCCCGTATGTCAATAAAAGATTTATGTCTTTTATAATAGTGATATGAAGATTTTGTTGCAACAAGCAAGTTATTTAAGTGTAGAGTTAAAAAAAATTAATGTGTTGTGTGAAACAATGGAGACTGATACTGATTGCTAAAATAGTATACGGTGAGGTTAACACTTATAAAATAAAATAAAAAATTGGAATGGGGAAATAGTTATGTTTATTATAGAATGTAGTAATTTATCTTAACTATGTGGGTAACTCTTTGGTGACAGTTAAAGAGTGGGAAAATTATTTAGCTTTGTTGCCTTGAAACAAATCATCGCTTAAGCTTTTTATGTTATCTTCTGTTTCAGTCTTTTTTGTTAGACTTGCAAGAAAAGTGCTATTTACTTTTTAGATTATGTGAATTGCAATACTGTTAACGACTTAACATTAACCCAGATGCATTTAAAATTACTTCATCCACCAGATAACAAGGATTGTGAGTTTTTATAAATTTATAGTAGGCTTTGCGTTCTTAATTCTAAATGAAATTTTTTTGACAGATCCCAAAGTATCATAACTAATTAATCTGTGTTTGGCTTTTCTGAATATAGTCAATGGCATAATGTCATTAGAATTATTAAATCTTAATGTCTTTAAACCCTTAGGTTGAGGACAACATCTGCAAGTTCGCCAAGAAGGGTCTTACACCATCTCAGATTGGTGTTATTCTTCGTGATTCCCATGGTATTGCTCAGGTGAACAGTGTCACTGGAAGCAAGATCCTTCGTATCCTGAAGGGACATGGTAAGCATTTCCATCTTTTCAAGCCTTTTTGACATCAATGGTACCAGTGCTAAGAAGGCGGATAGTTTATTAACTTGTTTTTTTTGTTAATAGGGCTTGCTCCTGAAATTCCAGAGGATTTGTATCACTCATTAAGAAGGCTGAGGCTATCAGAAGCAATTGGAGAGGAACAGAAGGACAAGGACTCTAAATTACAGGTTGATTCTGGTGATAGCAGATCCACCGTCTTGCTCGTATACTACAAGAAGACAAAGAAGCTCACCTTCTGGAAATATTATTTTCTATACCCTTTATTTATTTTTCTTTTTTTACTTTGTCATTTTCATTTATGTTTAAGAGCTTAGAACATCTGTACAATCCTGTGCATTTGGCATATGACCTTTGGGGCTGATTATAACCACCTTAAAGTGGTTAGTTATCTTATGCATGTTCCAAGCTTTTAAACATAGGCCTTAAGGCTATGCTTATTAAGCCTAACTTTACATTTGCATCAGTGTTACATAACTAAGATAGTGAACCTGAGTTTGTTTTCTTTAACTTTTTGGCATCATCGGTTTTTGAGGGTGAAGGAATGTTAAGATGCCTTGTTTTCCAAACTGTATGAAACTCGATATTTTAGTTTGCATAATATCATTTTTCTGTGGTAACTTGAAATTTTTGCTTAGTTGGTGAGTAAAACTAACAAGTATTATCTGTTTTATGTTCTTTATTAAAAACAAGTTTCTTCAGCGAGTCAACTAATTTTTACCAAGTTTTTTTACTGATTAAAGCATTACCTTCTTTCTGCAGCGAGTCAACCACTGCCAGCACCCTTGTCGCCTAGAGAGGATCCTTTCTTGTACAAGCTGGAAGAACCCTTATTGTTATTTAGTTTGAAATTTTAATCTATATGGCATCTACGCCATTCTTTTTCTTATAGACAAGGCTGTTTGACAATAGTTGTGGTACAAGTTATGTTTTTGGATCAATGTATGCATTTCTTATTGAAATTTAGTTGTCTGATTAATCTTTTTAAGTGGCATCTAACTATCGGACCTGGGGTTAATGGGGCCAAAGTGCAATTTTAAGCATTTGGATTGAGCTAAGCTTTTTTTAAGGTGACACTTCCTTGATCCAAGCGATTAAAACAAATGTTAGGATCGAGTTAGGGTTGCAAATGATAATCTACTTGAGTTTACATGACCCTAAATGATATCGTCTGCAAATTTCTGTGTTTTCTTGGTTGGTATGAACCAAGTGTGTTATATTTTCTCAAGATTTATGTACTGGATTGCTTGTCAAATTTTTGGGGGAAACGTAACTATGTCAAATAATTATGTAAGTCTTAGTAGTCCCTACAGAGAAACTATAATAGTGTCAAACCCTGCTAAGCCTGAAAGGCTGAAACCCAACTCAAATCTAAAACTGAAGCTTGAAACTCGAAAACTTAGACTTGTTCTCGATTAACTAATCGACTATATTTGGACCGCCCGTGGGCCTTTTATTGATTCACCCCGTGTTTCGGACTTTATTAAAGATGGTTGCTGGGATGTATAAAAGTCAAAGGCGCATCTATCTGATCATGAGGCTTATTTCGTCTCAGAAATTCCCCTTTCTAGCACAAATGTTTCTGATCGAATTATATGGCACTATGAGTCTGAGGGAAATTACACTGTGAAATCTGGGTCTCGACTTGTAACCAAGTGGCTGAATTTAATCGACCCACGAAATCACATCATCATCTTCGTCTCCGAGGTATGAATTTTTGAAGCAAGTTTGGAATAATAAAGTGATGCCTAAAATCAAAACATTTTGGTGGAGGGTATGCTCTAATGCTCTAGCTACTCTAGAGAATTTATTTAAGCGAAATTGCAATTCTCAAGTAGAGACTGAGCACTTACTTTCAAGTGTCATTGGACAAAACCAGCGTGATTTGGATCAAACTGTGGGATTCGGTTTGAGGCTTACTCGGGTAACATCACTCTCGTATTTCTGATATTTTAGACATCACTAATTCAAAGTTGGAATCCAAGAAGTTACCCAGGTCGATTACCATCATCTCATGGAACATTTGGAAGTACAAGAACAAATTCCTATTCGAACACCCTCAACCTTGTCCCACTCAAGTAATTTCGACTGCTAATGTTATGATACATGAAGCGTACAAAAGTGTTTCCAACGACTCATATTCTAATCCGCCAGCTCGAAATGACTCCTCTCAAGAGAGTTCACCTAAGTGGACCCCCCTACTTTAAACACAGTGAAGCTTAATTGTGAGGGAGCCTTTAACTGAACCAAGTATCTGGTGGTATTGCTGCTTGAAATAATAAACGGTCCCTTCTTTTATGTCTTGGAGAAAGATGCCATGCTTCTTCAGCACTAGCTACCGACCTTATAGCTCCACACACATCTTGTAGTATTGCAATGACGAAAGGGTGGTATGACGCTATTATCAAGTCTGATTCATAGCTCGCTGTCTCTCTTGCGTCAACATAGTGTGATCCTCCATGGTCTCTTGCTGTTGCTGTTGTTGGTGACGTTAATAGTTTAGGCACTCCATCTAAATTTGCATTTTTTTAGGACGACAAGTTAGTTGTTAATGATTTGAGCTCACAATAACATCTAATTGGGCAGTATGCAAGACTCGAACTTTCACTTTAAGGGATAAACCATACTCTTTTTTCGCTCCTGAAGGAAAACCTTCACGGTAAGGCTCGAACACGAGACCTCTCACATGTGGTAACAACCTTCCCAAGGTTACCATTGCATTTATCTTGGATGCCTCAATACATGTAACCGTGTTACTCATCGTGTGGCAAATCTTGCTTTCAACTCGGTTGCAGATTTCATTTGGGATGCAAATTTCCCTGTAGAAATTTACCTCCTTAGCAAGGAGCGATGTTTTTAAAAAAATAATAATAATAATAATACTCCCCGTCATATATTAAGTGTCTACTTTTATAATTGAGCACAATTTTAAGAAATTCCACTAACTACGCCCCTCACCAATGCAGACGTAATGCGGATAGTGAGACGGAGGAGTAATAATAATAAAAAATCTTCTTACACCCCATAAAAATGGGCAAAGTTTATAAAGGGAGGTGATTTGCACACTCAAAAGTATTGTATTTCGACCCTTTTTAACGGTGAACATGAGTAAAGGTGTAAAGGTGATCTAGTGTATAAGGGTGCAAAATAAAACCAGTGCCAAAACAAGTTCTCAACACCACCGCTGATGTTGACAAGTCTCACCGGGGGTACATATACACTCCTTCGAAACTTTCGTTTTTCTTCTTCTTCTTCACTTTCAATTTTATCATACTATAATCTCTATTATTATTCATCATCCATCAATTTTCAAACCTTCAAATCAATCATGAATAATCGAACCTCGCCATCCTTCTCTACCTCTTCTGCTCATTCTTCTCCAAGGTACACCTTATCTACAAAAAACGTTAATTAATGTTAGGGTGAACATGTTTTAATTAGTACATCTTTGGGGGTGTTTGGATTAGCCTTTTAGGATTTATTTACTTTTCGGCTTATTAGGTTAGCAGCCTTAAGCTTATGGCTAATTTAACTTCATAAGCTCATAAAGTGAGCTTATTGGCTTTTTAAATTCTTGATAAACCCAATTAGCTCATAAAAGCAGATGTACTGAAAAACTGGCAAAATTTGTATTTGTTCGAGATTTAGGTTTGTTAAGTGTATGTATGTTTTAGTTCAGGGACAATGTATATATAAAGAGAAAAGTATGCGAAATGTCAATACAACATGCTCGACACTATTCTCTTCGGTTTTACCTAGTGTTTGTAAGGTTGGAATCAAAGGAGGGATGGAATAAACCGGTCTAATAGAATATAAATATGTCCGTTGTTTTATTTTTTTGAATCTGTTTAGTTGGATGGAATAGAATGGACGATGTGATGGAATGGACGTTGTGATGAATGAACATGTTGTTGGAATAGGGTGGATCATTCGTGCATGTTGTTTGGTATGTAGAAATAGACGTGGTGAATGGAATGAAATTGATGATAGATGACAAAAGTAGTCCCGTTGTGTAATTTTCATACAACTCATTTATTAACAATATTATTTTGCAATTAACAGTTCATGCATTGAATTGCGATAAGTACATAATTTACAACAATTAATATATATTGATTTTTATAAGTGAGTTTGTGGATGTGTGCTTTTCCGGTATGATTATGAAAATAAGTGTATTTGTTATGTTTCTATTGCACTTAAACGTATCAAAAGTTATTCCGAGAGTGATATTGCTAAAACTTGAATTATTTGTAATTTAGATTACGAAGCATGTATATCATTGTTAATTAATTTCATTCCAATTATGCGGTTTGTTCCTACATCTAGACATCATGCATCTTTGATCTGTCTTTTCCTCCTTAGCAACCAAACATGGTAATGACTAATGAAAAGGTAACGAATCATTCAATCACCATATTTATCCGTTACATTCTCCATTCTATTTTTTCGTCAGTCCATTCAGTCACCGAACAGACCCGGAAACCAGTTATGAAATCTAGAATCGGGATTGAACAGCTTGAACGATTGATGAGCGTATGGTTAACAGCTTCTTTTATTATAAGAGTTTTTCAATTAGCTTAGTGGAGTTTTGAATGTAGTTGTCAAGTAATGGCTTATGCAGCACCCGGGGTACTGTTTTGCTACATAGGTTCAAATAGTTCAAACTCCAGTGATATAAAATTGAGATGTACTGTTTTCGAACAGCCTTTCTCACTATAGAAGTTGCTACTTTGTCATTAGTTTTGTGAACAATTCGTCTATATTCTTGAACCCCTTTCACACTAACATGTTGAGGCATTGCAAAAATAAAAATAAAAATCAGATCCAGTTTATCGTAATTGATTAATTAACATGTTGATTATCCGTATTCTGGCACTTTCAATTAATTCACTGGCTTATCAATTTATCTACCGAGCATGAATTTTTTTTAACAAAAGACACATAAAACCCCACCTTATTGAAGCTTAGGTTGAGGTTATCTCTCAGTTATTGTTGGATACACAAAGCCATCAAGTTTCTACTTTAGTATGAATGCACCCACAGACAAACATTTAGATTGATTAATTTGGTGTTGATAAAATCCTAATTTTGGGAATCCATATGAGAAGTTATCTGGTAGATTAATTCATAGCTATTATAAGCCCATTTTTTGGCAGTGGTGGAGGACGAGGTTCATATATGAAAGAAAGCCATGGAAGATCAAGAGGGCGAGGTGGAGGTGGTGGTGGACAAGATAGAATTGATGCTCTTGGAAGGCTCTTGTAAGTATGATGCATTTTGTTTCACATTTGTTTTAGTACTTCTTAGTCTTACGTTCAAATTATTTACTTTCGCAATGAACATTGAATTTGGGATCTTTTTTATGCAAAATCTCAGTGGATAGTAGTTCCGTCATTTTAATGTGGTTGTAAACCTTTATGTGGCTCAACTAGATGGTGTCATTGTTAACATTTGTGACATTTGATGGTTATTTTGTATATGATAGCACAAAGATTCTCTGTCCAATTGCCATTCTCAATCCTCACAGTTTTGGTGAATTTTTCAGGACCCGTATTTTAAGGCATATGGCTTCTCAACTGAGCCTAAATATGAGGAGTGATGGGTATGTGAAGGTTCAAGATCTATTGAGACTCAACCTCAAAACATTTGCAAATGTTCCTATAAGTTCCCACACAGTTGATGATATTAAGGAGGTTTGTTGCACCTCTTTGCTCATCATTTCTCTCTTTCAGCATGTGATATGAATGGATAACATATAGGCCTATGGCTGACCTCAAGTATATTAGGCCGGGACGGAACTTGAACAATAGTACTCAGTTCGTAGCTTTGTATCTAAAATATTAAAGGGCTTTCATCTTTTTACGTTTTAGTGATGTGTAGAACTTATAAAAAGAAAGGGCTATGGCTTATTTGACATAAGTGTAAATTTTCATATCAATTATTGGGAATTGATTAGGGGCTAGTAAATTAGGGATGCTGCATTTGATATAGTATAAGTATAAAAGAATTAAATTAGGCATTGCTGGAGGGCCAGCCAACCTCTCGAAAATCCTATTAGCTTATTTTATTCAGCAGAAGTGTTTGGCTCATAACAGTAAGTTATTGAAGAAAAAATAATAGAGGGGATTGATATGGTTGGTGACTCGCAACACAATGCCACTCTTTATATATTTCTTAGTTAGTGGCGTGCTCTGCTAAATTTGACCAAATAGCTGTTTTAGTTCTACTTTTTTTTGTTGAATTTCATTTATCAGGGGTATTTATTTTTTTAGGCTGTCAGAAGGGATAATAAGCAGCGGTTTGGCTTGCTTGAAGAGAATGGGGAGCTTTTGATTCGTGCAAACCAAGGTCATACAGTAACGGTAATGCATTTTTGTTATTACAACTTCAAAGATATATATGGTTGGCATAAGCGTAATCTAGTGGAATTAGATTGTACATCGTGCCAGTAATCTTAAGATTACTTATTGAATCCAAATCATTATTTTCTCATCTGGCCTCCTAATTATGTATATGTTCTCTGTTTTAAACCTTAACACTAAGAATTTGTTTGTTTTACTGAACTTAAAGATGAAGATAATTTAACCACTCAAGGGTGGCCTAGTGGCAAAAGGGTTTGTGGCTATCACTCTAAAATGTGTGAGGTCTCAAGTTCAATTCCTGCTAGGTGCAAACAACCTTGAAGTGGCCACGTCAACCTCCTGAAAAGGGAGGACTTTACCTGGTTTGAGTCTGTGTGGCGGTGGGTTCAAACCCCGGGGATTAGTCGGCCAATGTGTCTGAAACCATGGTTACCCACAAAAAAAAAAAGATGAAGATAATTTAGTTCCTCCTTTTTTCTCCCTAAAGTTTATTATATCCTGTTTGGTTGGCAGTTGGTTGAGACAGAAAGTCTGCTCAAACCCATCCTTTCAGCTGAAGAATTTCCCGGTAACGACATCCTACTCAGCCTACATTTACCGTTTACTTCCTAACGTGCTCTGTTAATTTTCTATATTGATCTTGTTTCTTTTTATAATGTCCAGTTTGTGTACATGGGACTTACAGAAAGAATTTAGAATCAATCTTGAAGAGTGGTCTTAAACGCATGGAAAGGTTACATGTCCATTTCTCTTGCGGATTACCAACTGATGGTGAAGTAATCAGTGGTAATTTCTCTATTCTTGTACAATTATATAACACATAAGCTATCCTCGTTATAAACTTTTAAGTAACAACTTAAAATATAACGATCTTCTATATTTTTACACACAAGGCACAAACAATGTAACCGAATAGGGTTATTTGATAACTTTTGCATTGTAGGCATGAGGAGGAATGTCAACATCTTAATCTTTCTTGATATGAGAAAAGCACTTGAAGGTACTCTTTTGGCGATTTTGAAATTGGGCTAAATATTTAATTTTTGAATTATGCCATCATGTCTCATTCACTAAAGTTTCGTTTATGTATATGTACTGCTTGTCATTATTTCAGCGTAATTGACTGAGTTTTGTTTAACAAGGATCGTATATGCTTTTGCAGGTGGGATGAAGCTTTACATTTCAGACAACAAGGTGATCCTAACCGAAGGTTTTGATGGTGTTGTCCCTGTTGAGTATTTCGAGAGGATAGAATCTTGGCCTGATAGGAAGCTTATACCCATTGAGACTCATGCCACCCAAACACCCTCAACATTCTGCTTCACTAGAGTTTGAAACATCAAATGTGACAGCTTTTGGTCCAGACTCCAGACTAGACTCGTCCTGCTTTCCTGGTACTCTGTTTTGTCGACCCAGAGATTTGCACACCCCAGCTTTAGTATTGGGTGTCTGATGTGAAGTTATAGAAGTGATGAAAAACAAAAATGTGAATGTTGTGGTTTTTCTTAGCTAATGTATCCTTTTCCGGATTATAGATGTTTATAGAACAATGAACATGTGGTGTCTGCATACCTGTGTTTTTGTGCCTTATGATTCATGGGAAAGGTGGTTTTGTACTGATTAGTTGAACACTTAAGTTGCAAGTCGATTAGTTGAACAGTACAGTCGAAGAGAAGGGATTTACACGTCCAAAAGTGTATTGCAACTCCCCCTCAGTGTGTGCACTTCTACTCGAATAATGGAAGGAAGAAGTATGCTCATATTTGTCTTTCACCTAATGGCCATGCGCCCATGCATGAATTACGACTGTAAATGTGGAAGTTTTGGACTAGGATATGGTGTGTTATATATATATTGAAACTAATTTGTACCTGACAAATACCTAAAATATCATTTGGCAGGACAACTTTTTTCATGGCTACCAATTCTGGTATTTTTGTTAGCGAAAGCTCGCGCGGGTGCCAAGTATGTTTTCATGACATAGCTGGTCATAAATTGCAGAACACCCGATTATTTAAAGTTGTGACAAAATCGTTGTTAGTGTGCATAGTAGCACACTTAAACTAACGAAACCTCTAAAAGAGTACCACATTGAAACAAACTATCTTCAACTTGAACAAACATCTAAATAAAAATATAAACGGGTAAAAACATACGAGGCTGGACAAGCTTTTTGACTCAAATGTATGTAGCCTCACCAGGTTAATCCCGAGGCCGTTTCTGACCCTTCGTTTGTTACCCCCAAATGCACACACCTAGCGCGGTTTGAACACTTGACTCGCCGAGGCCGTTTCTGACCCTTCCTTTGTTACCCCCAAATGCACACACCTAGCGCGGTTTGAACACTTGACTCGCCTCACCCGGTTAATTCTAAGACTGTTTACGACCCTTGGCCACCCAAAATATACACAACTAGCAATGTTTGAATATTTGACTTTTTCCTAAGAAAATCAAAGACTTTATTATTACATTTAAACATTTACCAGTACGCTTTAGAAAGCGTGGAAATTTTAATATTTAAAAAAAAATACACGTGTCCCAACACAATTTTAATATTAAAAAGTTAAACTATGAAAATAGTCTTTGGGTTATCGTTTTATTTCAAAAATAGTCTTTGGGTTATCGTTCCGTTGCAATATTAGTCTTTAATGACTAACATTTTATCGGGAATAGTCGCTGGGGTGACTAACTTTGCAACAGAACGCTAACCCAAGGACTATTTCTGTAAAAAATCCAAAAACAATTTACAAAAATAGTCCTCCGGGTTATTGGTTCTTTGCAAAGTTAGTCCTTAATGACAACTTACTACACAATTTACAAAAATAATCTTTGAGGTTATCGGTCCTTTGCAAAGTTAGTCCTTAATGACTAACTTTGCAACGAAATGCTAACCCAAGCACTATTTTGGTAAAAAAAATCAGAAACAATTTACGAAAATAGTCCTCGGGGTTATCGGTATTTTGCAAAGTTAGTATTTAATGACAATCTTACTATACGGAAATAGTCTTTAGATTATCGTTCCGTTGTAAAGTTAGTCCTTAACGTAAAACCTTGCGCCATGCATCGGAGCGCGGATGAAAAACCTCGTTACTAGACTATTTGACGGGTTATCTAAGCAAAGTAATATGCAATTTATAGAAAAATTAACAAGGGACTGGAATTGATAGTTTGAAACTTGAAGGACAGTTTGAAATTCAAAGCATACAAAAATACTCTTAACAAAATCTTTAAAAAAAACTGCTATCATCTGGTACAAATTTATTAATCTCTTTAACTAGGGTTCAAATCAGTGATCTAATTAAGAAAATCAACCATACACAAAGACACAATTTAATCCCCAAAGGTTATCATCGTCTTCAAATCACACAATTGGCTAGATCTGCACGACCACATTGAACCTGAAGTATTGTTAATGTAAGTTTTTTATTAACCCCATTAATAAATTTTGAATTTTGACATCTGGGTATATGTTTTTGCACCATTAATTAAATGAATTAAGCTTAAAGTTTGAATCTTGGTGGATATTTTGTACTCTTGTTTTTGGTAGATTGGTTTTGATGGACCAACAAATATTTGTTAATTTAGTTTTGTTGTTTTATATGAATTTGGAGTTTTTTTAGGGTAAATTGCTATTCACATTAGACTTCGAACCAATCGAATGATGTTTAATGTAGGGAATGAAGAATTAGTAACAAGGATTTAGCTTTTTGATGTTTAGAAATATGATTGATGTTCCCAAAACTGTATTTCATATTGGTTTGCCTGCCAAATCGTGCTATCCAACATTATCCAAATACATCAGCCATACATGATACATGATCAAATGTATGAAGTTGCAACTATGTTGACGAGTTGTTTTGATTTTGTTGATTTACTGATTTAGTTTTCTTCTAGCTTCAGGTGCGAGCTTAGAGACCTTACTTGTGACTTTCCTGTTATATGGTTTTTTGACCGTTTGGTTGTCCTATGTTTTCTTATTGAAAACCACTAGTTTTACTAATTGATTTTTTTATGAGAACTACATGTTACGGTGTTTCTAGAAGAACTACATGATCTATGTGCTTTGAAATCACAACTTAAGTAGGGGAAAACTTTGAGTTCCTCTCTTTGTGCCAAAACAAATCGTCAGTTTACGGTCCACTGAGATTGGAATACATTTTAAGATATACTTGAGGATGAGATTATAGATACATAATTGTAGAATCATGAAATTTGTATCCGAGGACGTGGTATAGTACACTGCTTATATAAATGCCAACCTGATAGCTGTTTATTTTTCTTCGAATTTTATGCATTCTTTCTTTTTATTTCATTAGCTTAAGTCATTCAGGCCGTGTTGGTGTTGTAAGTTCACTTTGGATTTATTATCTTTATAGATTTCATTGCTATTTTGACAAATAGGGCCGAGCACAATGGACTGTGGACTGAACCGAACCGGACTGAACACCTCGGTCCAGTGTTTTGTGCCAGCTCGGTTATCGGCCTGGTTCAGTTTTTGGACCGTGATCAGCCCTATTGACAAATTGCAGACAGATCTAAAATCTGGAGTATGTGCCAAAACTCAAAGCCCTTATCTGTTAAATATGTTTATATTGTGTTACATTGATATGAGTTCGAAAATTGTAGCAAATTGCTTCTTAATGAAATAAAATATTCGTTACTTCATAAAAGTCAATTGTGAGTTACGTGGATATCCCCCTAAGCTTATATTATAATGTCAAACTGCATAAGATATATGATGTATTTGCTCTGTATTCTGCAGACAAATCATAACAGACAGAATTTGGACTGTTCATTTTTGCCAATTTGGTGTATGGTGTTCCTTTCGAGACAAGGATTTTTAGGGATGAGAGTGTGTTTTGGATGGCGAAAGTTTATTTTATTTGTGACACTTGTTTTCTTTTTAACACATATCCTCTCAGGTATTTTTCTTTTCATAGTTTAATTACCCTCTTAAATATTTGGATACAATAATAAACACAATTGCTTTTGCTATCTCAGTTTTGGAGTTGCATCAGAACCCAAAAATTAAAGATCAGCATCAAAAGAAAAAAACAAGAATTCGATCTTCTTTTTTTGTTCCTCGCTGCGGTGAAGGGTTTGCCAATCGTTGCAATGCAGATGGTAGTTCGTTACATCTTTGTCATCAAGGTCATTTTAGTAATTTTACACCTCTAGATAACATTTTGATCCAAGATTCAAATGATATATTGTGTAGAAGAAGATGTACTTACCGATTATAAAATAAATGAACTGTATGTCTGTATCGTATTATGTACCTGTTAGATCCCCTTTGTTGTTTATTTATATGTCACTTGACTAAAACATAATACCATATGTTCCAGGCATGAAGGCTCTTAACAAGACCCGCATATCAGCATCCTCTGACATTTCCAGTGGTGGTGATGGCATTGCTTTTGTAACTGTTTTTACGGTTTATAAGTCTACTGTTGATGCAAGTGAGACAACTGTCGTGGGGAAGGTTTCATACAACAAGGTGGAGCGTTCAATGGCCATCTTGAATACATTCATTAGTTTTATACAGGTACATCGCAAATACATTCCATATTGTGGCAAAATTGGCGGTTGGGTAATATGACAAAACTTTGTGGTACTGAAGGCTAGATATTTTGCAGTTGATGATGCCTGAAAGCAACACGATCATCCTCACTGATCCGGCATCTGGGCTTCCATTGAAGAGAAACAGGGTGACAGTGTATCCCATTCAAGGTGATTATTCACGCGACAAGTTGATGCTTCAAAGAATCAGGTCTTACATTGTAAGAGCACGGTGCATTGATCCATACCCGGTCCCTCTTTAGATTCAAACCAAATACTTTCTTAAAAAACCAATATATCCACACGCCATGGATATTTACACCTAATGATACTTTGCTGTATGCTTCAGTTTGGGGTATGTGTTTGTTTTTAACAGGTCAAACACGCAAATCAATATCAAAATATCAGCTTAAAAGGAAATGGGTCGGAAGTCACTGAAATATATTTATAATGCATAAAACCCTTGAACGAAATTATTCAAAAAGTTGGATTTTTTAAAAGAAAAAAGAAGTGTTTCTTGTCAACCAGCTCGACCTGTTTTAACGTGTTACCCTGCCCACTCTTTTTGTATCCTTTACTTTGTTGTTTAGAGGAATTCTCGTAATGCTATCTTGTTTTACTTCAGAAACTGTTTTTTCCGATTCTTGCAGGATTTTTTAGGAGAAAAGCTTGTAGAATCACGAAAACCGGGACAAAAAATTAGTCATTATATCTTCACTGACTCCGACATAGCAGTAGTTGGTGACGTGGGCCATATATTTAGCAAATACGAAAACTTTCATATGGCTCTCACTTTTCGAAATAACAAACAGCAGCCTTTGAATTCAGGGTTCATAGCAGTCAGGGGTACCCCTGATGGCATTTCAAGGTATGTCATCTTGTTATATGTTACTAGAAAGTTTGACTTTGACCAGCGATATATGTCAAAGTTAGATAATTGTGGCATTTATGATTGATTACAGAGCAAAGGTTTTCTTGGAGGAAGTGTTGAAAGTTTATAGCACAAAATATATGAAAGCTTCAAGAATGCTTGGAGATCAACTTGCTATAGCTTCGGTTGTAAGGTCTCATGCTTCATTTGATGCAAAGACGTTTAGCTCACATGAACCTTTTCTTGAGGACATTGGTGGTACATCTGTGCTCTTTTTGCCGTGTGAAGTTTACAATTGGACCCCACCTGAAGGTGCTGGTCAATTTCATGGCATGCCGTTGGATGTCAAGGTAAACAATCTTGCAGTGGCCCTGATGTTTGTTTTATCTTTATAAAATGAATAGGGGAGGTGATCAACAGTTTATAACCATCATACTGGATATTATTGACTTATTGTTTTAACCGAACTATGTTGGGCTGGTTGGCTAAAGGGTCAAAACGGGTTGGTTTTGATTGGTGAGCCACTGGTTGAGCCGCAACTGCTGCCTTAATCACAATAATAGTCTAGCTGTTATATAACGGAAGTTTGGAGGTTCTATGCATTTGAACGCATTGCGACATTGATCCATCTCCTTTTTATCTGGGTCAACTTCTTTCACCCTTTAAGGCTGGATGGTATGGTGGTGACAAACTCACCTTTCACCTCAGCGCCACATGAGCTTTCTCTCTCCTCTCACTTAACTCACTACAACTCACCTTTCAACCGTAGTGGTCACCAAAAACTCACCTTTCATTAAAATATTCACTTTATATAAACTATACCCCACTAAATACTCACAAAATAAAATACATTAAATCAAAAAGAGAGGGCCCACAATTATATAACTCACCAGTGGTGAGTTACTCACCACTCTCTCCTCAAAAAACCTTAACTCACGCGTGAGTTTTGGGGGTGGGATGGCAGTCGCGCGCGAGTTTCAAACTCACACGGTGAGTTTGTATCCCATACCGTCCAGCCTAAAGATAAAACATGCCTAAAGATAAAACATACAGTAATTCAAATCAACCATTTAGAGATTAAAGTGTCGAAACTCCACCTTTAAACCAAGTCATTGCTCTTGCAAAAATAATAATATGACACCCATTTACAAGAATGAAGGGTTTTGGACAAATTTGTATTTTAATCTCACTAGAATGATCTGGTTTGTTATGGAAAAGCAAATATAATGGCTCAAAAGCTTGATACCCTTGTAAAATCAATTCTTGGTTTGCTATAGATTTTCCATATGCCAGTGTATCGTTTGTAGTTGAGACTGAAACTTACAGGGGTTACCTTTTAACACCAATTTACTAACAAAATCTTTTTTGGCCCCTCTACCGAATATTTGAACCATAATTTGCAAGTAATACACATTACATTGTCGAAAAGTGCATCTTAAAGTGCTTCATGAAAAAAAACGTAATATTTAAATATTTGATTTTATCTATGTTTTTATTCAGGTGGTTCATTTCAAGGGATCAAGGAAACGGCTTATGCTCGAGTCTTGGAACTTCTTGAACTCTTCATCTTCTCACGATCTATCAGATATGTTGTGCCTTGTATTAAGTAGTGGACGGACTAAATACGATTTTTGAAGAAACCCCCACATCAAAAGTTGGGTATTTAATTTTAAAGAAACAACATACAGGATTGCTTTTTGTGATATTTGTGGTTGTATTAGTACTACTTTAAGAAACATGGACATATGTACAATATAATTCAATTGAATTATGCTTCCAGTAAAAAGAATCTGTAACTGCAGCTCATATGTGTATCTCACTTGTATCCATTATGATTATGTTGTCATTGTCGTCGTTTTCCTCATTATTCACCCACCATCCCCAAAAGAGACACCACAACAAAATAACAACAAAGTTCCTTGATATGGACTATACAATCATGATATTTCCTATAAGAGTACCTTTCTCAAACCTAAATTCCTTTTATACAGTAGTACTAAATCGATAGCTTAAGTTAAATTAGTGTATTAGTTTTATCAAGTAGCAAATTTTGTGTTTCAAACGGTAATTGAGGCTGCAGATGATTTGCAATATAGTGACCCGAAAATCTTGTTTCAAGAGTAACGAAACCAGAAAGTCTAAGAACAAGGCTTCGGCAAGATCAAAATTAACTGTTAATTTCCTCCCAGTGACAATATCCCGATAATACTAATAAACCTAGTTTTTGAGTAGTTAAATTTAGGTTGCCCCTTTTAGACATCAAGAAACCAGATCAAAAAGTAGAGTACACCGTATATTAAATTGCATGATGTCAACATTTCTTTATTACTCCCATTAAAAGTTTACCAACCAAATAATCAATACTGGAATAAAGAAAACTAGCCTAAAGTACAGCTTTAACTGCTTGCTGCTAAACTACTCAAACATCAAAACCATGTTTAAAGTTATCATACCAAAGTTACTATATCAAAACCATGTCGAAATCACATATGACCGAAATCAAATAGGTAATCGATAAAAGCTGAGCTATCGTGTTCTGTTTATTCAAATTCCGTAAAAAGATACAAATCCACAAGATCAAAAGAAATAGAGTCAATTCATCAGGAATACTACTACAATCATATGATTCTTACTTTCCTTTTAGTACACATCACAAAAAAGCCCAAAAGAACATCACCATGTGATGTTTAACCTTTTTTTGCCCTCAATAACAAGATACTTTGTGACAAAACAAACACCATCATCAATTCATGATAAAACAATCATATTTGAATCTGAATCAACAAGAAATTGAGAACAAAAAATTACCCTTTTAGTAAAAAAAATCTGTCGTTTAACCGTATCATTGATCACTCTTCTTACTCGACCCATAGTAACTAACATACCATCTAACAAACTTCTTCAACCCCGTTTGTAAATCCGTCGTTGGTTTATACCCAAACTCCCTTTTAGCCAAACTAATATTCGCGTGAGTAAACTGCACATCACCATTTCTAGGCAACTTCATCACCATTCGTTTCGCCTTAACTTTCAACAACCTCTCCAAAATACTAACAAGATCCGAAACAGGAACCGGGCTCGTATTCCCCAAATTAAAAACCCGTAACTGTGCGGGCCCACGCTTCTTCCCACCACTCCCAGTACTCTTTTCCGCAGTATCCAAAGCCCCTAAACACCCTTTCACAATATCATCAATATACGTAAAATCACGTGCAACAGTACCATGATTAGCCCCTTCAAAAATCGGTATCGGCTTCCCTTTCAAAATATCTTTAGTAAAGAAAAAGTACGCCATATCCGGCCGACCCCACGGCCCGTAAACCGTAAAAAAACGCAACCCCGTTAACGACAACCCGTAGATATGATTATAAGTATGCGCAATCTCCTCCCCAGCCTTTTTCGTTGCAGCATAAAGACTAGCGGGCTGATCTGTTCGGTCTTTTTCGGAAAAGGGTACTTTAGTATTTAGGCCGTAAACCGAACTAGAACTAGCCCAAACAATAGCAGGCTGTGGATTAGCACTCTTACAAATCTCTAAAAGATTAACAAAACCAGCAATATTTGAATGAATATAAGAGCTAGGATTCTGCATAGCATATCTAACACCAGCTTGTGCAGCTAATTAAGAAAGTAATCGCGCGTATGTTTCTAATATAAATTTCTTAAACTTCAACGTTTATAATCAACAATATAAACTTCATATATAAGACATATAAATTTATAACAAACCAAGAGAATAAATATTATATACAAAATTTGATATCAAGTAAAATACAATTCAAGAATAAATGTGTTATCACATTCATTATAATAGATGTGCATGTTTTCTAAAAACATATATGCACGGCTTGGAAAACATATATGCACGACTTGGAGAACATATATGACAGGCTTCAAGAACATTTGTGCACGCCATCTAAAAGCACAAATGCATCCAATGGTCATCTTCATCACACATCGTCATTCCTATCAGCCATCCCCTAAAACAAATATTTTATATCAAATTATGTAATGTAATTGTAAAACTAATTGATAAAATAAACCATAAACAAAAACATATATGTGCCGAACTATAACTTGTGACCCATGACAATTAAACGAAACAAGGAGAAGAAAACGAAATATGCCATAAAACGTTGATATTTAGAACATATATGCGCTTCGTCATGCAAATATAAATACGAATGATCTTTTGAAGAAAAACAAATAAAATATAGACATAGATGATACAAATATTAACGAAACAAATATTGATTCTTTCAATTTGCCTATTCGTTTTTTCACCTGGTCATCTTGCCATTTATAATGAATATAATAACGAATCAAAAGATTCTTCCGATTTGCCCACCCCCATGTCGCTTAAATGTTTTAATATTACTTAGGATACGAATTTATTTCTTGATTTCACCTTTGATTAAAAATATTGGACTACGTAATGATGATGTAAACCTTCATATAGTGAAATTCCCATTCATGTATACTTGATGATGTAAACCTTAAAATAGCAAATGTTATAAAAGATATCAAATAAGACCAAGAGAATAATGAAAAGATAACCATACCTCGTCCATGTCTGGCAACGGATCCGACCATAAACCCGGTGACCGTTTGGGTATAGCAACATATAAACACATCTGCCACAAATCCAATCACTGTTACAGTACACGCGTTTGCCAACACCTCGAACATCATTATCAACCATAGATACCGATCACTGTTACGATACACATCCTGCCACAAATCAAATCTGAGATACGGTTATAAGAAAGTGAAGAAAAAATCATTTAACCATAGGAACAAATTTATAAGAAAGTGAAGAAGATCGGTTCGTAGAGATTATGAAGGCAGTTGGGGGCTGGGAGAAAAAAAGAGGCGACAAAAAAAATGAAATGCTTTGCCCTAATTATTTGGAGAGGTTATCTTAAAAAGTATGTGACGGTTTTTCAAAATTATTAATTTTGAAATTCCCTTAATACCCTTAACTAATTTAAATACTTTTAATCCAACACCGCTTTTAGTTACAATAAATTACACTTATGGCACAAGTCATCTCATCCATTGATTTAATCTATATCTATACTCCTTATAAAGGAGATTTACCAAAATGTTGAAAAGTAGAAAACTAGAAATCTATAAAACTAGAAAAGAATGTAATTTGGGAAACCTTTTAATTAATAATTATAATTTCGGAAAACTATAATAGAATTTAATTTCGGACAAACTAGAAAAGAATGTAATTTCGAAAACCTTTTAATTAAGTTGACTAATAATTTCAGAAACTAGAAAAGTTGAAAAATCTAATTTAGGAATGTTTGAAAGTTGAATGCATGCCTAGAGAAAGTTTAGTGTCGTGTAGGTTGAATGTTGAAAACTTAATGTATTTTATTTAAGGAACTAATGTTTAATGTTTTAAGCAAGGTAAGGTTGAATGTTCAGTATATACACGTCTGGTAAGGTTGGTATTTTAAGCAATGCATCTATAAAACTATACTACATCATTATGATAATAATGTTTAATGTAATAATGTTTAATGTTTTAAATTCAAAACACATAATGTTGAAAAGTCATATGCACGCATGGTATTTTAAGCAATGATCTAACTAATTACTACTACACTTAATTACACGTATGTAGTTTGTGTAATAAAGGAATGTTTGACAATTCTTTTTCTTAACCCACTAGAAAGACCTATATAAACAACCATGAGTTAGTAACCCATCCATCATTCATTAGTCATTTTCGTGTATACCAGAAAGAAAGAACAAAATGAAAGATATCAAAAACGAAACAAATATGGATCATACTCTTGAGGTTAGAAATCATGTTTTTTTTTCTTTTGTCTTTTTAATGCCGATCGTCTTATAAAGCATGTTTTCCATGCTTTATAACATGCAAATGTCAAATGCTCTTGTGGTAAGAACTTTTTTTGTTTTCTTATTTTGTATGTGAAATGCAGATGTCAAATGACGATGATCTTATAAATCTTTATCCTACTTTGCTTTACGTACGGGTACATCCCCCTCCTATCAATGCTCTTGTGGTTATTTAGCATATTACGTACGAGCTATGGAAATTAAAGAAAACAGTTACCATCCTGGCCATAACTTCATTTTCATATTTCAATGATTAGTAGCCCACCAGCTTCACATGATATCAGGATATCATTATATTGGTCCATGAATGCATGCGAAGCTTGACATCTATTCTATTTCACGTCATTACATTGATCCGAGATGAAGCCGCTTTTGAGCCCCACCACTGGAATATGACGCATGCAACCTTATATAATGGCCATTGAAACCATGTATGCAACCTTATATTGTATTGTTAATTTTGGAAATCTCTTGCATACTCATATTGGGATGAATAGTTGATAATTGGTTACTTTCTAAAGTTATTACAGGGTTTGTTTAAAAAACATAGTCAAAGTGATGATTGTGTTGACATTGTAAATATATTGTCTTGAAAAACCATTTCATTATCGTTAACAAATATTCCTTGTATGTGATCCTTGCCAAATTTATACCAATATAATTGAGTGTAACAATATTTGAATGACAGTTTTAATTATGGAATGTCTAAAACATAATGCATACAATGTCAACTCTTTCCACCTCGCATGCTAATAAGATTAGTTATTTTATGAAAAACTTTATTAGATGGTCGATAAAGATTGTGTTTTATTATATAAAATATAAAATAGATAGATAGTACTCGTGCATAGCAATGAAATTTTATAACGGTAGATAGTTTGCTATAGTTGAATGCTCACATGTTACAACCGTTTGCAATTACAAGATGATCTTTTCAACGTTCTATTTTGAACGTTACACGAAACACTTCCCACGATATCGAATATCCTTAATTATTTGCCGCTAAGAATGTCCGGTGCTATGATATGCCCATTAACTTATGTGTCATTTCCATTTAAATGGAAACAATAAAATAATTTGCAATGTTTATATATCGTAAATTTATGTTCTATATCTATCGTAAATTCATATATGAAAAGTTGACTAAAAAACTAAAATTAGAAAGTGAGATTTGACTTTAAAAAAGAAATATAAACTACTAAAATTGACATAATTATTTTAGGATAAAAGATTTTGACTTATTAAAAAGAAATATAAAAATTGACTTATTAAAAAAATATAAACTACTAAAAAGGACATAGTTATTTTAGATAAGAGCATTTCGTTCCAAGTATTATATATGTGCTTTATTTTCCTTGTAGTTGATTGGCAAAAATAGCTTGTTAAAAAAATTGACAAAAGCATAATGACGTAACCGAACTTTTTTTTTAGGCACACACCGTGCATCTAGACGCGGATACTCGGCTTTTAATTACAATGTTTATTTTTTTTATTAGTACAATCTTAAAATAATACTAACGGAAAAGACAATCACACACAGATTGACATTATTCATAACCAACCTAACATACCATCCAAGCAAAAGACTTAACAATCCCATTTCCTGACCCAAACAATCTTACTATGAACGTTACACGAAAAACGTATCACTATTGCTTATCCTTAATTATCGGTCGCTAGGGATTTTCCGTGCGTGCACGGGTATTCGCCTAGTCCATATAATGCAAATCTTCCAATCTATATAATGAAAAAGTATAACTGATACTTGTATGTACACATGAATATTAATTTAGATCATGTCGAGTTTACAATTACAAAGGTCAAGACACATTCCAATATCATTAGCCATTCCGAATAGTTTATATACGAATTTTTTGATTATATGCCTTATGCAACGCTGATGACTTTATGAGTCAGTTCATGGTATGCTTAAATGTCGTATAGAATTTACACGACTGATGAGCGTCACTCTCTTGAAGTGTAGAAACCGTCTCCTTCATGCCATCCTCACATATATTGTCTAGCATATCCACTCCATTTCCGTCTTTACCTTTCTGTTGTGTTTTGTCTTCTCTTGTTTGCAATATCATACACCACCGTTCCTTTGCTCACACCTTAAATTAAGAAGAACTGATTAAGTATACAAATATTTAAAGGGTGTTTGGTATTGCTTGCGTAAGTGATTGTGTGCTCTAAGCAGCTGAGTGTTTGGTAAAAACGCATGTTTGCTGGTAAGGCTACTAATCTGATGAACTCGTCAACAACTTCAGTTAGATCCCTGTCTTATATCTGAAAATGAATATGGAAATATGAGGCCTGTGCATAATTATGTTCTATATGATATTTTAATTACATATTTGACCCCAACACTGATTCATTTTCTATACACTAAACATGTAATCTGCTACGTGAGTTAATATCTAAGGATCTAGTCAGTAAGGATTGTAAAAGTGGATAACATTATGATCAATTAAATGACACATTACTGTTAAGCAACATAATAATCATTTTAGTAAATGAACTTTTAAAATCGAGTGAAAATTAAAATTGGACAGATCAAACCTTAAAACTGTATCATATTTGAGTGCTTCAAATATTGGACTATAAAGCTATAGCTATATGAATTCATAGTTAAAGTGATTACTTCTATAAATTAAATCTCGTCGCGATAACGTGTTAATGATTTAATACTCCGTCTATATTTTAGATGTCTATCCATTTACCAAGATGATGAGTTCCTAAAATGTGTCATTCTTTACACATTAGTAAGAAGTTAAATAACGCAACAACTTACCTGATCATATTGCCTTAGCAAAGCAAATATCCTGTTCCGTTTTGTTTTTCATTTTTTGGCACGCTACTGACAGGACTACTCTGACTGGTACCCCAACGCATCCACCATATAATGATAATACACTCAGCTCCCTTGCTTACCACCTTCATTGTTCCTTCCCAAGCTCATCTGCTTATATCCCAATCGCCAACGCTATAATGAAGACCAAAATTACACACTAATAAGTCAAACATCAATCACACGTAAAAATTATAGTTATAAAGCTTGTATTATTTTATATCAATACACTTGTAATTCTAAGTAAAGTGACATTATTTGTTTGTTTTATTCATTGTAAGTGAGTGATTCTCTGGATCCAAAGCTACATACGCCTAATTGCAATGAATTGAGAAAGGGCTTAAAGAAATATAGACGGACCGTTCAAACCGTAAGCAACTGTTTGTTCTTCCAACTCTTTTTTTAGGCGTTTAACTTATCCAAACATCCATTGTTGCTGTTGTAGCCTAATCCAAACACACCTTATTGGTTCAGCAGCCTAATTTAATCTGATAATAAATAACTACCTGAATATAGTTATTTGACCAAACATAGTATTGGTCAACATTTTTTAACTAACCAACATTATCATGAGTCATCTGCTTATAAACGGGTCAATGCGGGTATTGTGCATGTCACGTCACCGAGTTCTAGATATTAAAAACCATACACTATTGATCGCAAACTCTGGTGAACAGTATATATAATCCTAAGAAAAAAATAAAGGCTAGTCCTTTTGTTGAGCTAACCCATATCATTACCATTCACTGTGTAGATGACATAAGTATCTCATTAGGCTTACCTATCAGAAAACTTAGTTGAGCATGTAAATCACACAATGATAAGTGTAAAATACACATATCCATTAACATCAAAAATGACCCTAAATGACTAAAAACATACTTAAAATGGCAAAAATATACTTGTTTTTGTGTTTTGTGTGTACAGGTACGGATATATCAAAAATCACAAGAAAACCGTTAAAAACGGGCAAACACGGACATGAGGAACGAAAGAGCGTGCAAGAACCAGAAGCCAAAGTCAGAAAAGTCAACCTTGGTCAACTCTCAAAGTCAACACTAGAAGACAAAAAACCCAAAGTTACAAATCTAGTCCCTCAAATTTCCAAATTACACAAATGGTCCTTAAACTCCAAAATGGGCCTTAATCCCTTAAAAACCTTACCCGGATACATAACAAAAGTCCAAGCCTTATCAAAAACCCTACCCGGCCCAAAACCCTAAAACCCATTTCCCTTTTAATAAACTCCAGGGGCCAAAGATGCCAAGTTTGAAAGTTGTTATACACTTGGTGTGTATTACATTTACACTTTACAAAGACAAGGGCCAATCTTGCCAATACCACAAACTCACCCTACCCGTTTACCTTGTCAGTTAAATTTAGGCGCGAAAAAACATTTTTACTATTCATCATCTTCCCAAACGTACCCTCTCCTCAAAACAAAGGGCTTTTATCAATTTAAGGGTGAAATAGACAATTCAGGGGAAGAAGAACACGTGTGCAGGGTCATCACATCATCAAACAAGCTCATTGGTCCAAACCCACATGGGGTATGCCACGTTTGAAGACTAAAAGCACACAAAGGATGGATTTTTACACTTCAAATACTCTCAAAAGAAGCACACAAGGTGTCTCACAACGGATTGCCAAGCTGGCAATCCGTGTGAGTTTGATATGATCCGAGGGTGGAGAATTGTGATATCAAAGGGCCAAGAATTAAAGGAAGGGGTAACAAACTTTGGGGCTAGAACATTCCTTGGCAGGCTATATAAAGCACTCACC
>BQNB010028033.1:0-30102 GCA_026074375.1 Tanacetum coccineum
AAATCTATAAACCAAACGCACGCACCAATTTTGTTTCAAACATTTTTTTTTCTTTTTTTAGAAATTTAAACAAGCGAAATTCAAGCTTATGCTATTAAGAGATTATAGACACATGGAACAATAAGGATAAATCTTTTTAATCTAGCAACTGATTAAGATCAAACAAGCAATAACATGTTAATCAAAGAAAATAACCACTTTTTACAATATTAATAAGGTAACTAAATTAGCACTAATCGAGATCAATTTGTTTAAAAAAAACTCGCACCAAATAAACTCACGGACATACAATGAGCAACCGACACTAATTTTTAAAACTCAAATAAGCACTAAATGATTGAATCAAAATGAGATCTAAAACTCTAAATTAAATCTAATAACAATAAGCAACATCCGAATCAATTAAGCATTACTAAAGCTAATAACCAATAACCGAAACAATAAGCCAAAATAAAACCGGTTTAATAAGACGAATAAGCACTTATGAGCTTAATCAACAAAATAAGCTAGTTCAAAACCTATTCCTAAAACTTATCACTAAAAAAACTTATTCAAGATCAAAAGGGTAAATCGATTAAGTTTTTAAGAAGCTTATTCGGGTTTATCCTTGATTCAAAATAAGCTGAGAGAATAAGTTTATTCAAAAGCTTAGATACGAATAAGCTTTTAAGAAAGGAGAAACGTACGAGTAGAAATAAGCCACAACACAAATCCACCAAACATCATCTTTATTTCATAAAAATAAGCCAAAAGGTTTAATAAGCTAAAACAAATTTATGACAATAAGCTGGATACAAAAAGATATGCTGGAACAAATGAACTCAAAATAAGCTATCTAAAATTTATAAGCTAAAATAAACTAGAGAAAAAAAACTATTAAAATCTAAATCCTACTCCTAAAGCTAAACTAACTCCAAGTGAGGGGGCGGGTTCAATTTATATAGAGAGAGGGGGTTGAATTTGTAATTTTGATCCCATCATTGGTGCAGTTATTGGCCAATCATTGGCTGTCATACGAGCTCACACGGATCGGGAATAAATAATAGATGATCCAGCCGGTATTTAGTCGCCACGTGTCATTCCTTTCCGCTTCATTCAAACGCAATCACTTATAACTGTTGGATCGTTGCATAAGACATTGAAATGAGATTTAAAGTTTGCATTTTGAGAAGTTACATTGCATGCCATACGGCATCGTCTCATTTGTCCATCCAATAGATAGTGGAGCTGCACATGACTTGTTTGGATTTAATTACTCACTCACGTGAGACCTTGATTGATACATCAGATTTATTCATTTGTATTTACAAATTGTATATGGGCTTGATTTATGAAGTTAGGCTTGGAGTTGTATAATAATAAATATGGGTCGGTCCGACTCATATAAATGGTGTTGGGTCGGCCCAATAAAAGACGAAAGCATTGTTAAACTTGATTTTTCGCGCTCTTTCCAATGGCATGCTCGCGGAATTTTCACGACTTCATCTTCATTTTGAATAATAATTAATCTTGACCAAATTGAGCCTGATAATTCTTGTTTTTGCACCGTTTTCAATCCTTTTTACCTGCAAGACATAAAAATACCAAACAAACATATTTGCAATATAATAAAGCATATTTTAGTATTTTAAGTCCAATTAATAGTGTTTTCCGGGGTATAAATGATGTGTGTTTTAGCAAATATCAATAATGCATATCTATTCCTAATATATCTCATGCATATCACTTTAGCAGTACTAACTATATAATATTAACAGCACTAACTATTAACTAACAGTACTAACTATACTTGTAGTACTAACATTTGTACTGGCAGTACTAACTAATATAACTAGCAGTACTAACTACTTAGTCTATTTCTTCAGTCATTAGCAGCAGTATCAATCTTGAACCAGCAGTAGTAAAGTAGTACTGGCAGTAATAACTCAAAATTCCCAACACTTCATCAAGATCACTAATGATATTCACAAGTTCAATATGTTGATCTCTTAACCATCTATCCTAAGCAATATAATATGAACTTGTTGATTCATGATTGGTATCTTGAGACTGAGGTGCTTCAGGGACTAGTGTTCAGTGATAGGTACTGAGGTTTTAGTGTTGTTCCCTAGAGTCTCTTTAGTGAGTTGATGATTGATTTGTTCAGTTTCAACATCTTGTTCTTGAGTCCCTTCAGTGTTTATTGGGTCAAGAGGACATTAAACCTCTTTAGTATGAGGATTGTCTTGCTCATTTAGAGCAATCACTTCAGGAACATGATTTTCTTAGGTGAGTTCAGTAAGTAAACGAGCACGAGGAATGATGTAGTATGAGAAATCAAAATTTGCTTGATATTGTCTAGATGGGTTATCTTCCTGAACAAATTTATTAGGAGGATATCTAGATGAGTCATTAATTCCAATCTCATATACTAAGGTATTTGTGAACCTGATGGCTTCTATACTCTCATCAAATGTAACATGATAAGTCTCCTCTATTTGTTGTCTTTTTGTGTTGAAGACTCTAAAGGCCTTAGAGTAAATGAGTATCCTAGGAATTATCCATCATCAACTTTTGCATTAAACTAGTTGATGTTAGGGATCCTTTCACTAAATATCTCATAGGGAGTCTTATTATGTATTCTGACAATGATTGATCTGTTCTGAGTATAACAGGCTATCCTGACTACTTCAGTCTAGAAATGCTTATAGAGTACTGAGCCATTCAACATTGTTCAAGCAACCTCAATGAGAGTTTTATTCTTCCTTTCAGCTACACCATTTTGTTCAGGTGTGTAGGGAGAACAGAAGTTCTGAGAAATTCCTTTATCATCACAAAAACTCTCAAGTTTAGAGTTTCTAAACTCAGTCCCATTATTAGTTCTAATTTGTTTGACTTTTACATCATTTTGGTTTTCAACCATCCTGATAAAAGACATAAACATTTCAGCTACCTGACTCTTCTTCTTGATAAAGTGAACCCATGTGTACCTTGAGTACTCATCAACAATGACTATGGTGTATTTCTCATGATTTATGAACATTGGACTGACAGGTCCAAAGAGATCCATATAAAGAAGATGTAGGTATTTCCTGATTGAGAAGTTTTATTTAGTTTTGAATGAAGCTCTTTTATGCTTTCCTTTTTCACATGTAGAACACGGTTCATCCTTTAAATAAACAAGTGAAAGAAGGCCAAGAACTTTATTTTCTTTGCAAGTTTATTAATATTCTTGAAATTTAAGTGTGATAGCCTTTTGTACCATAGCCAGTTTACACTTTCTGAGGCTTAGGCAAAGAAGCAGGCTCCATTTGGAGTCAGTGATGACATGTCAAGGATATATACATCATTTCTTCTAGGGGCTATCAACACAATTTCTTTATTAGCATTAAAGATTGTTCCTTGCTTATCATCAAATTGGACAATATATTTAGCATCACAAAGTTGACTGATGCTAATTACACTGTATTTTAAACCATTAACAAAGGTTACCTTAGAGAAAATAATGTCACCACAGTTTATTGAACCATATCCCTCAGTAATACAAGATGAATTATCACCAAACACTACCTTAGGACCTGGTTGCTCTACATATTTGTGCAGATAACTATTGACACCAGTCATACTCCTTGAGCATCCACTGTTCAGGTACCAAATAGGCTCCCTGATGTGTCTTTACACAAATAATAAACTTGGTTAGTTTCTCTTGTGAACCCACTTCTTTGTGGGCTCTTTGGCTTTAGTAACCTGAATTTTCTCACATCTCTTAAAATGTTCGAAATCATTTTGGTCAATGGTTGAGTGCACATTACTTCCACAAGTTGTGTAGTTCACTCTAATGGAGGACTTACTAGACTAAGAGGACTTAGCTAATACTCCACCTTTGACCTAAATGACACGATTATGTCCTAAGGTGAAATGGTTATAACTTCCACATATTTCACACTCAGTGTAATTTCTACAATCAGCAGGATGATGGTCGTTGAAGCCACAGTGAGTGCATGGTAGGTAAGGCTTAGCTTTAGATTTTAGGATCTGTTTGGAAGGAGATGCATACTAATAAGGTTGTGCCTTATAGTATTGACTACTTTTCAGCGATGCAATGTACATGTCATGATTAGAGGTCATGTGATCCTCTCTCTTGCATTTCATGCAGTAGAGGATCCTATAGCAATCATTAGTTGAATGATTGTCATAATTACAAAGCTCACATTTGAGCTTAGGTTTTTAAAGGGGTTTAGGTCTAATTGGCTTAGATAAGTCAGGGTTCTTGCCATTTGGTTTAGACTCTTGACTCTAAATAGATGAGTTAACTGACTTAGATGACTCAGGCTGTGAGGACACATATTTGGGTTCCTGAGTCTTTTGAGCGGAGTTAATTTTCTCATCCGGTTACATTTGAACCAGTTTTGTCAGCTCATCAATTTTAGACTCTTGGTCATTTGTTTTGACCTCAGTAGGAACTCAAGAAGTGACTGGTTCAATATTAGAAATAATGACAGGTCCTGAAACATTCTTGTTTGAAGATTCTTGAGTTTCAGGCTTTGTGTGTTTCATTGTTCCTAAACAAGATCTCTCTTGTGGAGGATGATCTTGGTAGGTCAAACTCATTACCTCATAGCTAAGAGAAGCTCCCTAAAGATTTTTCAGTAGAGGTAGAGGGGTTTGAGGTTCTGAGCCTGATTCTTTTGAAGACTCAAGGTCAGAGGGTACCTTAGTGAGTTAAAGACACTTATTGACAACTTGACTTTTAGGGACTAGAATTCTTTTAGTATTAAAGTTTGGAAATTTGCTGCCAAGGTTGAGTCTCTCAACCCAGTCTTTAGTTTTTGGAACCATCTCATGGTCATAATCCAGAGACGCAGGAATGAAAGGGTTGTCTTTAGCATCATTTTTGGATGATGAATCAGTGAGTTGTTCGCCACTAAGAATTTTCTTCTTTTGGTTTGGTATTTGCTCAGTGATGCATTGACTAACCTTATTTGAGCTATTTAGCCATTTTCATTGACCTTTCTTTCTTCTTTCAGTTGATCTTGAATAGCATGATTTAACTTTGTAAGTTTAGTGTTTTGAATTTGAAAAGTGACAGCCTAAAGCTTTGCTTGTTTTAAGGCAAGTAGATCATCTCTACACTTATTTAATTTTAAAAAAATTTATATTTAGATAACAAGTTTAATCTCTGCTCTTTAACATACTTTAGGTCAATGTTGATATATTTGAGATAAGTTTTCCAATCTGAGTCCTCATCCATAGAAAGAAGAATATTTACCTTTTTCATGGTGATGTCGATCCATTTACTATTGCGAGCATGATTCTTTCCCACAGAGAGTTCATCATCAGCCAAAGCCATTAGTACCTTGACCTGAGTCTCCTCCTCGTCATCTAATACTTCTTCCTCATCCCAATCGAACGTTTTAGCAACAAGGCCTTAGTTCTTTGATTGAAAGGGTTTTGAGGACTAAGAAGTAGGAGGACTAGCCTAAAGGAGTGTGAGTTTAGCTTTCATCTTCTTGTATTCAACCATGTAATCCTTTTAGACTTTTAGTTCACCCTGGCTGCTTTGAGCATGGTGGGAAGACTGAATAAGTTTTGGGGTAAACTTGAGTTGAAAACCTTTTGACATTGAGGATGAGTATGACATTGGTGATTTGTAAGATGGTTCAGACATTTTGGAAAAGCAATATCTTGTAAAATGACATTTCTTGCCATATTTTTAGCATTCAGTGCTTCACTTGCTTTTTTACTTAAAAATTTGTTTTTTCTTTCTATAAAATGTATTGAGTTTGCCTATAGGGCCCTCTCATGAAATTCTATATCTAGATCTCTGAGGTACTCCTCACTAAATCTCTCATCAGCCTCATCATTAGAATTTTCTTGAAAATCCTTCACAATATTGTTAGAAAAAAAGGCAGTTGATATGGGAGAGTCTGAGGGAGTAGTAATTTGGGCCTTTTTTTATCCGAGTATCTCTTAGAAATTAGGTTGTCTTCATAGACAAACCTTTCATAGATGTCGGCAAGGTCAAGGGTCTGAGTAGGATTGGCATTTCTAAGTCCTTGAGAGAAGCTGAGCCACTTCTCAGGGAGACTATTCACGAAACCAATATTGAAATCATGCTTAGATAATGTCACACCATCATTAGCAAGCTCATTGAGCAGGGTTTTGTAATAGGTGTAGGTCTGTGAGAGAGTCTTAGAGGATTTAGCTCTGAAAGTTAGATGCTCAAGTTTCAGATCCATGATCCTGTTTTCTTTGGTATCAGAAAGACCTTCAAAGCTGTGAACCAAGTCAGTCCATGTATCTTTAGCTGTCTCACAGCTAATGACTGACTCTATTATATCATCTGGTAGACATGATATAATGATGCTTTTAAGGCGTTGGTCTTGATTGACCACCTTCCTCTCATCGGGGGTCCATTGGGACTCAGATTTATCGACACCTTTAGCCGTTTTCGATTTGAAAGGACCATCCTTAACTCACTGAATGTAGTAGGGTTCTATTCCCGTCAAATATCAAAGCATACGCTTTTTTCATTTGTTGAGTTTTCCAGGCTCTAGACGAGGAGCAACAGCAGAATAGCTGCCTCCTTTCTTGTCTACTAGTTTGTGTACATTACTTATAGCAACCATTTTTGGATCTATGTTTTAAAAACTTTGAGGAGCTTTTTAAAGGATATAAAGTTTTACAAACCTTCTCATCTGATATCACTTGTTATTCCCTTTGATTTAGTGACCAAAAACTACAAAGTTTAGATAAACTAACTCATGGTTTATAGTATTGTAAATGAAAATCAGTTTTGACAAGATATAAGATAAAACAGTAAGAACACAAAACTAATTTTTAAATTTTAACTCTTATAAATGTATTAAGAATAATACCCATTGTAAGCGGAACTACAATGGGGATTGAATGACAATGTGTGTGTGTGATATCCTCACTAACAACTTAGCATATCTTAGAAGTGTTATGCTAAGTTGACTACTATGCTAACCAACTGAGCTTGCTCAATGACCTAGTAGATATTGGAGGAGTATGTGTTTGTAAAAGATACAACTTTTGAATGCACAAACTTAACATACTCCTTTACAAGGCATGCCTATATATACTACTTAGATAGCGTCATACCCACATGGGTGATAAGTGCGTGTCTCAAGATTGATTGGTCAGTACATATTGTGCAAGTTTGTCTCTATTACATTTCTAATCTAAGTATAAGACAAACACACTTTCTAAGGTCAGCTGACATTGACCTTGTCTCCATACTCTATTCAGGATAGTTTGACTTCAGGTGGATAAGCGCTTGAACTTATCCATTTCAAACTATCCCGCCTATTCTTTAGGCACTTGACTTCATGGACTTCTAGTTGTTGAAGATCGTATGGGGTTCAGTGAGTCTATTCCCACAACTCATTGAATCCATCACCTTCTTCTTTGGCCCATGGACTTCATTCACTGAGAATCACCTCACTGAATGGTTGAGTCTTTCTTGTAGACTCGGGTTGAACACTTGAAGGTAACTCACTGAGTGACTGTTCACTCGGTGACCTTAGAATGTTAAAGGTTATCTTACACTTAATATATTTTGTATTCAAATTCAAATGAAAGATCATTAGACACTGGATTAACCTAACATTAATAATGCTACATTTGCATGTCTAGAACCATCAATGGGTGAACAAGATTCATTATTTGTATTACATGACTTTGTAAATCACTTACGTTACGAAATACTATATTATTATTGATGATACCTTGAAAGGTACGTGGTAGAAGACCTATACACTTTGCAGATATAATTTGGATTTGATTAGCTACATTTGTTTTATTGATTATAACAGTTTATGTTGCTAATTCTCCTAATTGGTATCGTAAAACATTCTTTACTTGTAAGTCTTATCAAGTTAAAAGTTAAACCAATATCATAAGACCTTAAACTTGGTCTTGTACAACATATAATACAGGTGGCATTTTCTAGTTGCTCGATTTCCCCTTCTTTATTGTTAACAAAAGCTTGTTCTTGAGTCACTGATCAAAGGTTTTTTAAACTTAGAGGCCACGGTGTGGTAACTTGGACCTCGGCATTATGCTTATGTGGCATGACGTTATGAAGCGTTATCATACCGCCCTACCCAAAAACGCAACGGCGTTTAGCCGTGAATTACCACAGCAATGTACACAACTACATACAATCTTTTTTTTAATTTGGTTTTTGGTGTGTGTGTGTTAACAGTGTGTGTGCGTGTTTATTGTGTGTGTTAGGATGAAGAAGAAGGGTAAATGTGGATAATATGCGTGTGTTTTTTGTGGCCCGTCGTACTTTATTAACTTTTGCTTTTTGTTTTTATTTTTATTTTTTATGTTGTATTTTTATTTAGTATATGAATAAATAGTTTATGTGAGAAAAATAAAAGAAAATAAAAAAAGGTGGATCCTAAAATGTGGTGTTATGATTGCAGTGGTTTTTTGGTGTGTTGATGTTAAAATGTTAAAATTGATGTGACGTTGATGTGACGGTGTTATGGTGTTATACTGTTATGGTACCTTGGCCTCTTAGACAAAAAATAGTCACAGATTTTATAAAGGTTAATGACATGTAATAGCAACGTCCTTTCTCATTTGTTCAATTATCACATACCAATTAAAAAAAACAACAATACTCATCTAACTTTCAAATTTTGTTTAATTATCGTATATTTTAGAGTCATCTCTTGCACCGTTAGTCCTTTTGACTAACGGCCGTTTATAATTAACTCAAAAATATGTTTTCATTTTCTTTTCTAATTATTTTTAAAAATTTCTTTTTATTTAAAGTTCTTCGTTTTTCTATTAATGCTTTTATTTGATATTATATACTCTTTTATACGTTTTTAAAAATGACCTTATCCGTTTTTATATATATTTTTATACGTTTTTATATGCTTTATATATGTATTTATACACGTTTTTATATATGTTTTATACATTTTTATATAAAAACGGATACAAACGTATATAAACACGTATATATAAATGGATAAAAACGTGTATAAAAACGTATATATAAAAGCGTATATACGTGTTTATATAAAAAAAACGTATATACGTGTTAATACGAATATAAAAACGTATAAAAGTATATATATAAACCTATAAAATCGTTTTTAAAACGTATAAAAGAGTAATAAAACGTCTATAGAAAATCAAAAAACTTTAAATAAAATTTTCTTAAAAAAATAATATAAATAGAAAAAGAAAACATATTTTTGAGTTAATTACAAACGGTCGTTAATCAAAAAGACTAACGGTGCAAGAGATAACTCTAGAACGTATGATAATTAAACAAAATTTTGAAGTTGAATGACCATTATGGTATTTTTTTTTTGGATTCGTATATGATAATGAAACAAATAAGAATATATGTTGCTATTACATGCTATTAACCCATTAGTATATATACTAAAAAGCATCACACTATTCGAAAAACCTACCTCATAGTATATGTAGCCCAAAGAGCCTAATAAGAATGGCATGATAGTATGGGTGTTAATCGGTTCGGTTATCGGGTTATTCGGTTAAAAGTTTTTTTAAGGTCAACCCATATACTGACCCAAACTGAATTTTTAATCTCACGCACTAAATCTGTTATCCAATTGAATGTCGTCGTCATCATTCATCTTCCATGATCTTGATATGATTGATACATATATCAGATCTACTCAGTCCTAAAACCTTTTTTTGATACCGGTACTTGTTTGTGATAATTGAATGAATGTATTTTTTTATAAGGTCTCTAACTAAATCGAATAAAACACATCTCGAGGCGATCTTCCCTAACCGATCTCAATAACTACTACCATCTTGTTAATCGATCATAGACAAGCCTGAAATAGTGAGATCATTCCTTTGTGATTGATTTCCTTATCGAGTTATTTTCATGATTTGATGATCAGGATCTATAGGGTTGTTGTTTTCGATTTAGGGTTTGCTTCTTTGTCGTTTTCCCTTTTTTTTTGTTTTTTTCCAATTAAATTTCCAATAAAAAACCTAATCCTAATTCCTTTCAAATCCAAAACCCTAACCCCTCGTTTTTAGGTTTTTTTGCTGTGATTTTTCAAATTGGTGATATCTTCTTTGATTTGATTCAAATGGGTTCTAAGAGAACTAAGGAGGATGATGTGCTGAAGATCTCCACGTCCGTGTTCGTGACTAATTTTTCTGAGCAAGCGAGTGCTAAGGATCTATGGAATGCGTGTAAACAATATGGGCATGTGGTTGATGCGTTTATTCCTAACAAAAGATCAAAGGCTGGTAAGAGATTCGGATTTGTGCGTTTTATTAAAGTTTTTGATGTGGAGCGTTTGGTTGGTAATTTATGTACGGTGTGGATTGGTAGACATAGAATTCATGTTAATGCTGCTAGATTCCATAGGCCTAAGGGTTCTACTAGCAGTCATCAACCTGCTATGAAAGGAAAGATCAGAGACTCATCAATTGGGAATACTAAGGACAATGGGCATAGGGATGATGTAAGTTCCTATGCGAATGTGGTAAAAAAATCAGAGCCAAGGGAATGGGGAGAATGATAGCAAGCCAGTGTTGGTTTTAGATGATTCTTGCGTAAACACACAGGATTACTCATGTTGTTTAAATGGGAAGGTGAAGGAGGTTGGAGTGTATAAAATCGAAAAGTGTATTGGGAATGAAGAGGCTTCAACCCGATATGATTTAAGATACATGGGTGGTTTGTGGGTTATGATTGCTTTTGACTCGGTGGAGGCAAAGGAGAAGTTTTTGTTATCTACAGGAGTATGTTCGTGGTTCTCTCAGCTATCCAGCGTCTAGGAATTCATTACTGTATAAACGAGATACTATGGTGGAAATTTAGGGTATTCCCCTTTAAAATGTTTGAATGAAAATACTTATTTATTTCGCATTGCATCAAAGTAGGGAACCTTGTTAAATGTGAAGAACTTGGAGAAAGAAAATTATCATTGCAAAAGACTTTGTGTTCTCACTAAGAGTATGTCTCACATATTTGAATTATTTAAAATTAATTATAAAGGTAAGACGCATTGGGTGCGAGCTATAAAGATTCCGGGTTGGACTCTAAATTTGGATGATCAAAATGATGAGGAAAGTGACTCAGAAGATGAAGAATGTGAAGAAGTTTTAAAAAGGATTTCCGGGTGATAGTGATGAGGAGGTACATAAGGGGAAAATGATGTTAGTAGGGTATCTGATACAGTAGGTTGAGGAGGAGAATCCAAAATCCAAGGATGGTGTTGTTTCTAGTGAGCAAAATGGTAAACAATCAGAAAGACCCCCCCGTTTAATATATTTATTCTCCCCTTAAAAAAGATAGATAAAGAATAAATAAGGATGCGAGCCCAAAATATATTTGGAGATACCCTCCTGGTTTTTACACCAAGAGAGAAAGATTTTGAAAATGTTGAGATGGATAATCAGAAGGAATATAGTGAATGGTGAATTTCGGGAATGTAAACAATATTTCGATGAAGTGAAATATTAGCTCGGGGTTTAAGACACGTACGAAAAAAGCAGGTGGGGAAATCTAGGATCTCGGATCATTGTAGAGAGTCTGAAGGTTCTTGAACGGTGTTCTATATTAATGTTGATGGATGAATTGTTAAAGGGTGGGACAGTAACTATGGGGTATAATATGGACGGGTGTATGAAGAATATTGAAGAGATCATTGAATCACAAGGAGTGGATGGTGTTTTCCGATGAATATGTTGTCTTTAAATATCCAAGGTCTTAACCCAAAGGCTAAAAAAGATTGGGTAAAGGAGTTGTGTGTCTCTAACAAGGTGAATTTTATTACGTTGCAAGAAACTAAAATGGAGTCTATTGATTTGTTTGAAATCAAAAGATGTTGGGGTAACTTTGCGTTTGATTTATGTGCATATAGCCTCGTTTTGGTAAATCATGTGAGGATTTTATGTGTTTGTATCCTAAATGCGTTTTAAGAAACTAATACAACGGTTTCAGATTAATTTGGTTATGATCAAGGAAATTGGGTGTCTAATGGCAAATTACTTCTTATTATTTCGGTGTATGCCCCACAAGAGTTGTCAGAAAAGAAAAGTCTATGGGATTATTTATGTCACGTCATTGATAATTGGAAAGGTTCAGTGATTATCATGGGTGATTTTAATGAGGTCCGTAATAAAAATGAGAGATTTGGAACTATTTCAACGCGAAGGGCGAATGTTTTAACTCTTTTATCTCAATGGCGAATTTAGAGGAGGTTCCACTTGGTGGATGTTCTTTTACATGGTGTCACAGATCTGCTTCAAAGATGAGTAAGCTTGATAGATTCCTCATGTCCGAAAGCTTACTGAGTGAGTGTCCTAATTTATCAGCCATCACCCTAGATAGATTTTTATCAGACCACCGTCTTATATTATTATGTGAATCTACTCATGACTATGGACCTATTCTGTTTTGGTTTTTTCATTATTGGCTGGAAATGGAGGGTTTTGAGAACTTTGTTAATAAGGTGTGGCGTAAAGCTCCGGTAGATAATTCTAATGCTATGATCAACATGATGAACAAGTTGAAATATCTAAAAAGAAGATACGTGTTTGGAATGGCATGAGACAAAGTACGAAAACTCAAAAACATGTACTGAAACAGGAGCTCGCTGATTTGGAGATGATCATTGACAAAGGAGATGCGTCGTCTAATACTTTGCATAAACGTGCGGAGGTTGTAAAATCGATTCAAGAGGTGGATAAATTGTGTGCAATGGAGGCATCTCAAAAAGCAAAAATCAAATGGGCAATTGAAGGCGACGAGAACTCAAAATATTACCATGGTATTCTTAATAAGAAACGAAACCAACTTTCTATACGAGGGTTCTGGTGAAGGAGATTGGGTGGAAAAATCCTAATATGGTTAAAAAATTATCCCTTAAATCATTTCAAGAATCATTTTGATAGACCTAAATCATTCGTGACCGATGCTTAATATGGAGTTTCCTCATCATCTGAATTCAATGCAACAACTGGATTTGAAGCCCGAAAGTGTCAAATGAAGAGATTAAAAAGGCGGTTTGGGATTGTGGTGTTGATAAATCTCCGGGGCCCGGAATGGATTCACATTTGTTTTAAATAAAAGGTTATTTGGGAGTTTAATTAGAAAAGATGTTTTGCGGCGGTGATAATTTCTTTCAACAGTCTCATTCCAAAGTGTGTAAATTTCATCTTTCATAGCGTTGATTTCGAAGACTCCCGAAGCAAAAATGGTGAAGGATTTCAGACCGATTAGTCTTATTGGGAGCCTTTATAAAATAATAGCCAAAATTTTGGCTAATCGTCTTGTGGTGGTGCTTGGAGATATTGTTAATGAGGTGCAATCGGCTTTTGTTGCGGATAGGCAAATTCTTGACGGACCATTTATACTTAATGAGGTTTTGCAGTGGTGTAAGTTGAAGAAAAAACATTCATTTATTCTAAAAATTGACTTTGAAAAGGCTTACGATTCTGTTCTATGGGATTACCTTGATGATGTCTTAAGAAAATTTGGTTTTGGTGAAAAATGGTGTGGTTGGATTCAAGAATGTCTTCGATCTTCTTGGGGATCAATTTTAGTGAATGGAAGCCTGTTGGGATTCTTGATTTGATGAGACAAAATGAAGACGAATGAAATAAGAGGGACTAATCTGGGACTTATTCAACATTATAGGAAGTTACAAGTTGAAGATAAATATCATTAATGATAAGCGTTACAAGTTGAAGATAAATATCATTAATGTGGTTTGAATACTAATTAATGTTGATAAGTGTCAATTAAGTTTTCCTTTGTAACGTCTTATGGTCTCTATTATATAAAGAGATCATAGGCGTGTAGTTTTATCCATCCATCCATAGAAAACATAGACTTCTCCAATGAGAGTCTGACTACAAAGTGTGTGTGCTTTGTATATTAGTTAGTTAGTTAGTTAGTACACCATAGTAGTTGGTGTAGCCCCATGTTATAGGTTGGGGTAAATATGGAAATCGTATGAATAGAAAAACCTTGTTGAATAGCATTATTGTTCTTATTATTCCGCTGCGTGTTAATGCTATTCGTAAAACTAATCCTAGATGGGCTTAAACGATCTTATCAATTGGTATCAGAGCCATGGGGCTCTCGATCTAGGATTCAAGGTTTTATGGTCGAAGAATGAAGGTACTGATAAAGTTCTTGAAGGTACTGCTCAAGAATATGATAGTACTGCTGGAGCAAATCTAAGTACTGCTGAGGTATATGAAAGTACTGCTCATTTATTATTCAAGGTACTGCTCCCTATATTAAAGTACTGCTCGTTGTGATCAAAGTACCGCTAGTGTTATCCGATATCTTAGAACGTACTGTTTGCTTTATCAGATATCGGGTAATACATGAATTTTGGTTTTTGGATGGTTTTTGGATCTTGAATGCTTCATTTAAGGGGAAGATAATTAATTGATTTATGGCTCGTTTTGGATTTATTGAAGAGGTGATTACGAAGACAATTGAATATCACTTATTTGATATTGTAGTTTGATTTCACAAATTGCGTGACTTATCATAAACATTTAGCAGGAGGTAACTTGTTTGTTTTGTATGGTGACGAAGACTTATGGCAAAATCTATGAATGTGTGATTTTTCTTAAGGTGCTCAATGCTTACATTCGCTATCACTTGAAGGAGTTACGTTATTGTGCTCGTGTCTCATTATAGAGAATGAGGATTTTGTCAAGAGATCGCGGTCTGCTTATACATTAGGAGTATGAGTTCAACGTCGTGGATAGTACAAGATATAAGACACAAGTTTGGGAGATTCTACTTCTTCATCAAATTCGTTATATTCTATTTTCTTCATCAGTGATCACTACATGGAGCCTACAGAGAGTTCGGAGAATTCAAGAGTTGGAAACATATGGGGTTTCAAGGGAAGCTATTGTGTTAAATGTTAAATCATCTACAATGCACCACTTAAGGGATGTGGTTTCATTACTACTATTTCTGATACTTATTACTACTGCTAGTTTAATTTCTACTGCTTAAAGGTCATTTTTCGAATTAATGCTTCATGAGTGAACTTTGATTTTATTAAAGGATGTGATTGGTATTGTGGATATGGTTTTGTAGCAGTTATGACCAAGTTGCCATTCTACACATAAAGAACCCTATTGGATGATTACAACAAGTGGAAAAGATTTACAGGTTATTGATTTGCCACTTACTAGTGTGGTGGCATGATCATAAAGTTCAGGGGAAGCTATTTACAAAGGAAATTTGTTTCATCTCAAGGGAGATGATACATCTCAACTTCCTCTATTTAAGGGGAAGTCGTATCACGACTTTGTTTGTTTTGGTTCCATCATCACATAGGGGCATATTGTTGGTAATTCTTGAATTGATGAGACAAAATGAGACGAATAAAAAAGAGGGACTAATCTGGACTTATTCACCATTATAGGAAGTAAGAAGAGATTGAAGATAAATAACATTAATATGAAGACGTTATCAAGTTGAAGATAAATATCATTCATGTGGTTGAATACTAATTAATGTTGATAAGTGTCAATTAAGTTTTCCTTTGTAACGTCTTATGGTCTCTATTATATAAAGAGGATACATAAGGCGTGTAGTTTTATCAATCCATCCATAGAAAACATAGACTTCTCCAATGAGAGTCTGACTACAAAGTGTGTGTGCTTTGTATATTAGTTAGTTAGTTAGTTAGTACACCATAGTAGTTGGTGTAGCCCCATGTTATAGGTTGGGGTAAATATGGAAATCGTATGAATAGAAAAACCTTGTTGAATAGCATTATTGTTCTTATTATTCCGCTGCGTGTTAATGCTATTCGTAAAACTAATCCTAGATGGGCTTAAACGATCTTATCAATTGAAATGCAAGTCAAAAAGTCAAAGTACTGCTAAGTGAAAGATCAAAGTACTGCTAAATAGAAAGGTCAAAGATACCTGGCCATCAAATCGAAGTAACTGCCGTTGGATATAGGAACTATTAAAGTTTAAAAACGGTTGTTTTAAAGGCATTATCTGTAACAGTTTTATTAGTGATAAGTAAGCTATTAAGAGTTTTATGATATACAAGGACTGTACATCTACTAGAGGTTATCCTTATGTTTATAAAAGGATCTCTAGGAAGATATTAAAAAATATAGAAAAAAACAAAGAAAAACACTAAGTTGAGAATTATTAGTATTGTATTAGGGATCTGCAATTTAGGCAGATTCAAAAGGTTTATAAAAGAAATCGTTTGAGAAACTGTTGTGTGTTCTTCATAAGTACTGCCAACTAGATTCCGCATAGTTGACAGTATATCAGTGTTTCATTAAGGAATATCGATCCTACAAGTGGTATCAGAGCTTGTGAAGAGACTCTGAACTTGAAGAACTTTTTATTCAATCGAAATCTTTCTAATCTCACACAAGATGTCTGAAACAGAACCTATCCCTCCCACCTCGTCCGTTACTGCACTCAGAATCCCTATAATCAAGAAAGGTGAATATGACCTATGGTCCATGAAGATGCGACAGTATATAAATGCAAAAACTGATCACATACTAGGACTAATAATCACTAATGTAAACCAAACCACAACGATCCTGCATCTCCTTCAGATCTGCTCCAAGACTTCACTTGCTGCAAAAACCAAGAAGCAAACAATGAACAGCCCCTTAATATACTGCTATCCTTCTGCCATACCTGATAGACATCTTCTCAGTTTTCATGATGCTGTAGATGCAAGATCTTTATGGAAAGCCATAAAAGCAAGATATTGGAGGAAACGAAGCATCAAAGAAGATGCAAAAGAATCTGATGAAACAACAATTTGAGACATTTCTCTATTGATCTGAGGGAAGAACTAATTCAGCAAATGAAAGGTTTCAACATATTCTTAGCATGCTGAATTACATGAAGCTATACGTGTCCCCATTGAAGAATGCAAACCCTTGAAACTTCTAAGAAAGAAGTCCACCATCTGTCAGACAAAATCGTAAAAAACGGACGAAAACGTAAAAAAACAGACGAAATCGTAAAAAACACACGGAATCGTAAAAAATCAGACGAAATCATTAAAAACGGACGAAATCGTAAAAAAACGGATGGAATAGTAAAAAAACGGATGAAATCATAAAAAACGGACGAAATCGTAAAAAAAGAGACGAAAACGTAAAAAAAAGGACGAAAACGTAAAAATACGGGTGAAAACTCAAAAAACTGTCGAAATCGTAAAAAACAGACGAAATCGTAAAAAACGGACGAAAACTTAAAAAAATAAAAAAAGGGCGAAAACGTAAAAAATGGATGAAATCGTTATAAACGGAAGAAAACGTAAAAAAACGGACGAAATCGTAATAAACGGACGAAATCGTAAAAAACGGACAAAATAGTAAAAAACGGACTAAATCGTAAAAACCCGACGAAATCGTAAGAAACGGACGAAAATGTAAATAAACGGACGAAATCGTAAATAACAGACGAAATCATAAAAAACGGACGAAATAGTAAAAAACAGACGAAATCGTAAAAAAACGGATGAAAAGGTAAAAAAGGACGAAATCATAAAAAAATGACGAAAACGTAAAAAAACGGGCGAAATCGTAAAAACGGACGAAATCGTAAAAAACGGATGAAAACGTAAAAAAACGAACGAAATCGTAAAAAAGCGGACAAAATCGTAAAAAACGGACGAAATCATAAAAAAACGGACGAAATTTAACGGACGAAATCGCAAAAAGAACGGACGAAATCTTAAAAAAACAGACGAGATCGTAAAAAAAGGGTCGAAAACGTAAAAATACGGGCGAAAACCTAAAAAAACTGTCGAAATCGTAAAAAACGGACGAAACGTAAAAAAAGTCTATAAGCGTACATAAACATAAAAAAAACTTATAAAAAGTATAAAACGTAGTAAGTAATGGGAAAATAGATATGGGTGTCATAAAAAGAAAACAAAGAAAACAAAATAAAATTGTTTTCTAGTTTTGTATATAAAAGGAGAAAATAGGGATTTTGTGTTTTGTAGAGAATTTTGTTGGAAAACGACGAAATGAACGCGATCTCTGTTTTCCTTGTATTCCACAAAACATTTTGTGGAAAACAATGGTGTTTTCCTTCAACTAAACGCAGCCTAAAGGTATGCGTTTTTTTCTGATTTGATTAAAATTTATGTTATAATGGTTAAAGAAAAGCTACGGGTTTGAGTTATTAAATTTTATTTGTGTCACTAATGAGTTAGATGTTTGATTTTCTAAAAATTCAAGTTTGTTCATGAACTAAAAAGAGGTGTTTAGGAATGGCACCTCCGTCCAAATATATTATCATACCGTATCTTTTTGTTACCATAATCTTTAGATACATATGAAACTTATTATGTTTTACATTTGCTACTTCTTTCTCAGTCTGATAGTTTTCAGAGTTACAATGCAAGTACACTGAACAGATGCATGCATAGAGAAACTGAGAAGATTATATCTTTTTCGTTCATTGTCAAACACTACAATGAAGTCTGAATTAGCGATGCGAAAATGATGGCTAAAAAGATATATGGCAACATTTCTTACCGCATGCTTTTCAACATCAAAACAAAGAAAAACTTTCTGAACTTTTTATGTGATCAAGGAATTTTACGACCATTTGAAGTTCTACGACTCACCAACTCATTCTTGAACTAACACGCTTTCACAGCCACCTTAAAACCTCTTTGCGTACTTCCACGGGAAACACTGGCCAAGACAACCCTTACGAGGCAACTAGCATTAGTACTAGATCTGGATGTACACAATTTAACCTATCTTTCACTTATGGAAGAGACGTCCACCTTTCAAAAGAAGATTACATGAAAATTAAATATAACTACAAGGCCTGATCTTTTAATTCCAAATTGAGTTGGTTTGTATAAAACTGGAGCATTACAATCTTTTTTGTGAAAACACATCATTTTAAAATGATATTTTTAATGTTATCATAATGAACAAAAATCACACATAATTAAAATTAAACATTAAAATAATAAGATGCGTTTGGTGTATATATATATACGGGAATGAGGGAATAGTTTGATATGCATAGAAGGCTACTAATTTACACTCATCGTCAACAATGGAGTAGTATTTTCTCAACGTTATCATTGATTTTTTATAAATCAGATATATCAGTTTAGCACTGTGACATTGATATTCAAAACTATATAAAAAGAACGAACGACATTCTATAATATAAATATCAAGGTTATAAATAGTGTGAGGCGTGACGTGGCGGCATGGACAAGCCTCACGCCTTTGCGAGTCATGGCATTTTTAAGGTGTGACTTAAAGCGGTACAAAATATTTAAATATTTATATATTTATATATTTATATAATATTACAAATATATTGAGTTAACAAAAAGTGTCATACATAAGGAATAAAGTTAAAAAACTATCTTTGCATGTAATTTTTTTCATTTCTATATAAAAATACAATTTTTATCGAAATTAAATTCAAAAAAGACTCCACACGTCACGGTTTATCGCGTCTTAGCATGTTTTTTCACTCCTCATCTCACGTCAAGCCTTAAGCCCAAGCCTTGGTTTATGGCATGGCGTGGAGGTTACGCCTCACGTCTTTGCGAGACCTTTGCGGCGCCATAGCGCGCCTTTTAGAACCATGATACATATAGAGATACCTACTTTTACTCCTCGATCCCTATTGTGATTGGTATTTACAAACCAAACGCACCCTAAGTACTTTTATCGTTATGGCTATTCACTGAATATGCAAACTGCTCTACAAAGTTACAATACATGCATAGTTTTACCAAAAAGAAACAAGAGAGAAGGCACCTAGTATCAAAATATCTCAATCTATAATAAACGTCAAATGTTGTACGAATTAAGATTTATCATGTGATGATTTTGAAACTAAATAAATATGATGCAATTAACCAAGATTTTTACATTAGACGTGATTCATCATGCATAGTTTACGAATTTAACTTCTGTCTACACGGATATGAATGGTGATCGAGTCAAACAAATTGTGCTTGCTAATGATTACAATGTAGTAGGTCTTTATGTGTATGTTGTAAAAGGTTTTGAATTTAAGACGCAATCTTTTTGCTTTGAGAAAAAAACATGCATGCTTTTGCTTTCACTTTGAATTGAATAGAGTTTACGTCCAGGTGTCTCTGTTTCCTTTCACTTTAAATCCCTACTAAAAGACACGAAAAAAGCCCTTTCTTTTTTCCTGTTGTATATATGACCTTCCTACAGTTGTTTCGTAATAAGCCATTGCATTTAGCAAATATAAAACGGCTTTACTGTGATTTATTATGCATTTCGAGCAGAAAAATTTTTTTTTTGAACGGCGGAAATTTTATTAAACTAGCAAGAAGCTAGAAACAACATTACAAAAAAATATGGTGGGGATTTTTTAACCAATCCTCCCATGAGAAAACTTTACGACAACGATTATTACACCAATTGAAAGCACAAAAAATAATATTATCAAAGACCTCGGAACGTCTGGGAAGAACTCCCTCAAAAATGATGCGATTCCTAATTGTGTTCTTTGCATTCTAGGGTTTTATCACAAATGTGTGTAGTAAAAGATTTAGCGTTGCAATATAAATGTTCATACTACCATTTACAATTTGTTCATGTGTTTGACTGTTTCGAGATTTGAAGTGCTGTTAGGGCCTTCTTATAAATTTTGGTGGTCTCATGACATCACTACAAAAAGTCCATTAAACACACGCAAATTACACATGTATCATTAATGCATGAACTAATTAAACTCAAACATCGTATTATGATATAAACACGAAGTGTAAGAAATTTTTTACCTCGTCAAGCGAGACCCTGTGTAATAGCACCGCTTATGTACGTAAAAAGGGCAATGCATGAGGGGTAAAGTTATAATTCTTATCAAAGTTGAAAGCGTAATAGCTCATTGAAAAAATTATTAATGGTTTGAGTATAAGTGACTAATGTTTTGATCTAAATTTTTTTTATTTATGCCATGTTTTGGATGAAGACTCAATTACAAGCTCATTAAATATTGAACAAATAAATTGTTACGCGAAAACACAAGATGATATAAACCAAATATACCGTTGCTGTCATACATAGTCAATGCAATAAATACACTTCCTTATCTACAAAAGACATACGCCAGACGTGTCAAAGACATGTTTATTTACAATATTTAGCTTTTAACACATTTAAAATAGACTTAATAATTAAGAATGCCACACCTATTAGCTAGGTATTAAAGAATCCAGGTTATTTTTTATTCTTCTTCTTAATACTTGTCATGTCATCTAAAAGATAAGTAATTTGTTTTTATGTCATTGCAAGTAATTTTATAAATGCATGAATAAATTCGGAAGCAAAACGCTAAAGTAATTTCAATAAAAATAAAAGTCAAATCTCCTAAATTAAAAGTAAATAGTTTATTAAGTACATGTATAAATGAACAAATCCATTAATGTTTAATGGTTTCGTATAATATGCATATTCATAAAATATTGTCACGTCTTTGTTTTCTTTTTCCTTCGGTAATGTAAAAGAACTTCAATTGAACTCTTCAGTTAGCTTAGTAAACAAGAATTAAAAATTAATCTATTTATATTTCATACAAATAATTTAGAAAATAGAAAATATCAAGTAAATGGTCAATGCTAACATGTCAAATACCTAAATTAAATAGTAAATGTTAGTTAAGTTTTTTACTTTGTTTAGTTGACATGTCACTATATTTGCTACTATAACATTTTGTCTTGTGATACGTAGACTTTTATGAAAGTACGAGATTAGGTATTTAAAACGATTACTTATTCGTGCACTTGGCTTCATTACAACTCATATCAATCATAGTTTAAGATAACTAATGATATAAACAATGTATGTTAATCATTTGTCAACTCGACAACCAAATAATTTCAATAAAATAGTTTAGCAAATTTTCAAGTCCTATGCGGCGAGCCAAAAAACAAAAGGTTAGAAGTTTAGAACTATTAAGGTAATGCAACGGGAAGTAGAATACTGAGTACATTAACATTCATGTTTAGTTCTTTGATACTATTGCTTGATTATTAGAAAATAACCCTAGTCGTCTACTCGGGAGATCTTAGATTCATAGAGAACGTTCATATAGAGATGCATCGGTGTGATTCAAAAACTTTGTAAATCATTCTATAACCATGTCGAGAATGTGTATATTTGCCTCCGCAAACTATAAAAGCCATACGTCATTTCGGGTTTCTATTAGGTAGTTCTACAACTTTATATCGATGTATCTAAAAAGCTATCATTCTTTTAGACACGTTCAACTTTCATGCATAAGTCTGTGTAGCTGAAATTAGCAAAATTCAAGTTATTATATGTCTCATGTTTATTTTCAAAGATAACAGACCGGAAAAGTAACACTATCAACCTCTGCTTTATATCTTATGAGTTACACATTCACATATTTAACATAAAATATTTAGGCTTTAAGTCAACAATTTTAAAAGAGATGAACATGGGTTGTCGTAATAACAAATGATGGTAAAAATTAGCGTTTGTTGACTATAATGAATGTGATATTAAAGATGTTTGAACATATATAGTTCGGAGTCGTCTAATCGTTTGTCGAAGCATAAAACGAAAATATAAAATAAGATTTTTTTGACAATTTTATTGGTTAATTCAAATAATTAAAAAGACTTGTCAATAATTACTTATATCACATATTTGGATGTCTGAAATTTGATGATGATATTATATTTGTCCCATTATTTCAACTTGAATACTCAAAAAAATTCGAATTACAGTTTTAAATATTCGAATATTCAAATATTATATTCTTGGAAAACAAGCCCCCCCCCCCGCATAATGATTCCAAAACTGAAAATTAATAAATCCCAACTTTTAAATAATTTCTGATCAAATTTGAATATGAGGATTTTTTTTAAACAGCCAATCAGCCATAATCGACTTCAAAAAATACTAGAAAATCAGAGTCCTATGAAATAGGTGACACCAAACACGATATAAAAGAATAAAACATAGTATTTAAGGTCTTAATAAATTTGAGGCCTAGAGCGGTAGCTTTAGCAACCTGACCGTTATGACACCCTGATATACTTTGAAAGTAATTCGTTATATGATAGTACATAATAACTGGATTCATTTCTCCCCTTGAACACACACGACAATTATTTTGAAATCCGTGTAGAAGGTTTTAAACAGTAATATCGATTCAAATATATCTGTTGGATATTGTTTTCCACCCATGTAGTCGTGATATTTTGATTAGAAAACATGTTTGTTCTGGTAGCTATAGCCATTTAATTCGTGAGATAGTATTATATTACGTAATTAGTTCACTTGTTCTGTCCAACCGTTTTGAACTTTGATATAGCTGATTGGAACTTTGGGTAATAATTGAACTCATGGAAAGTGGATCATGTGCCTTTCGAGTAATGCAACTGGAAATCTTTATTCGAAAATTTTAGCACTTAACACTCTTCAAGTCTTGAACAGTGTTAAAATAAAGGAAAGAATGAAATTGTTACAATTGATATCTTAGCTTGTCATGAAACTACATTTTACAAGATTTTTACCCTTTTAAAAATCTCGAATACAATATCGATAATAGTCTAATTCTGATTTGAAACTGGAAAACCGAATCATAATTTGAATACCGTATTTTTTGCAATATTTGGTCCATTTTAAATTTGGTTCGTTTTAGTTCTTAATTAGGCGTTGAAAATTGTTAACCTGAAAAACCCTAAATAATGACCTGAGATATTTTAGAGTTGAAACCAAGGTTATCAAGATCGCGATCTTACCTAGGATCGTTTTCGTCTTCGCAAGATCGGAATCTTAAAATTGAATCGAGATCGTACAGACCTACATAATGAGATTTTATATTTAATAGCATTGAGTATTAAGAAGTTCATATATAAATCGATCCGAATGACCATTTAAAATGGAATGTGAAATAAATTTAAAATTCAACTCGTGCAAAAATAAATGCAATACATGCAATTAGTTCATGTTTAAAACCATTAAATGAACGATTTCGGTACAAAAGAAATATGGCACGAGTCGTATATGATAAGAGTTTATCAAAAACAATTTTTACTGATTTTAATTGTGATGTTGGGTCATGTATATGGACAAAACCGGGTCAAGTGGTCTTTATTATGTTTGATAATAAAAAGTAAGTTTTTTACTAAGATTGAGATCGATAGAGATCCTAGGATCTTACTAGCTATCCTACGATCTTACTTCGATCCGCTATATCCGCTTGCAAGATTTTTTTATGTAGGATTGTAAGATTGTACGATCAAGATCGCGATCTTAATAACCATGGTTGAAACAATGGACACCCTTACATGGATTGAAATAGTGGGATATTGGGCTGGAAAGAATTGGCCTGGGCTAAGTTTGAGCAAAATGAAGTATTAATACTTTGAACTGGATTATCTCATTGACCTTTTTGGTATTGTATTATTGGGCTTTTGGCAACTAAGGTGATGCATTGTTTTGTTAGTAGGACATACGAGTATAGTTTTATCTAAAAGACGAGAATATAATAAACGAGTCGGAATTTAACCCGCGTGTTGCGGTGGGGGTTAATTTGTTAGTGCGGCGTGTTGGTTAAGCAAGATTTTTATTTGAATCATCAAACATTGGTAAATGAGCATGTACTCAATTCACGTTGAGATTCTCAACAAACGTTAAGGAGTCAGCGTAGCAATAAAGCTGCGAACATAATTTTTTTCTTCATTAATTTTTTTATATAAAATTAACGGTGTGTTTTAAAAGTTTTTTTTTCTCTTTTATTTTCTCTAAATTTTTTTACAAAATCGTACGCACGTCTAAAGCATATCAATATTGGGCTCGTTTTGTTCGCAATTCAATGGCTTTTAGGTTTGTATATTTTTTATTTAAAAAATCACTACATATTTATTTGATATTTGATGATTAACGTTTGTTATATAAAAAACTCATAAATAGTTGAAACGTGAGGGCCTTTTTGTAAATTTTCCTCACGGGCTGCTGTTTGTTGGGCTTTTCTTTTTTGGGCCATCATGTTAGGCTGCTCTTTGGCCCAATGCCAAAACGGCACCGTTTCAAATGAGCCATAGAAAATATACAAGCATAGTTGCTCGCGCGTTGCTGCGGAGCGGTGTTTCTTTTATCATAGATGTGGGTGTTTTTTTTAAATTTGTATGGTAAGATTTCAAAGTTTTATAAGTGTGGTTTGCGTGTGCTAATTTTTTAAAAGTTATGTGTTTAAAGGTTGTTTTTTTGCTATTTGGGTTTTTTTTAATATAATTTTATGAGATTTGGGTAAATATGTGTTAAGCATGATTGTCCGCGCGTTGATGCGAGCATTTTTTTTTTGTATTTTGTGCGGCTTTATTTTTTCGGTGTCGTGTTTAATAGTTTCTTTTTATATGGGCTTATGTGTTGGGCGTCATGTCGTGGGTATTTTTTGATCTGAATAAATCAATACTTTTGTAATTTTTTTTCTTATTTTGCGCCGAGCAAGTTTTTTTTTTTTGGAACGGCGATTTTATTTTTTTTTTTTTTTTTTTTTTTTTGAACGGCGACTTTTATTAAAAAAAAAACTAGCAAGGAGCTAGAAATATAGGGGTTTTTGAGCCATTCGTTCCATCCGAACGAGGCTTTAGATCTATACTTACACCAATAAAAAGAACTAGCAATGACATTATCAATAAGCATCGACTTAGAAGGTTTTCTCTCGTCAAATAGGAGCTTGTTTCGATAGATCCAAACGTACCACCAAATGGAATACCAAACTCCTTCGAACATCTTTTTGAGTTTGGAATCCATACGAATTGAAACAAGTCAAGACTTCCATTCTGCATATGAGTTCAAGTTTGCGTGATCCATTCTGCGCCGAGCAAGTTTTTATTTTTTTATTTTGTGCAATAGTTTCTTTTTTTATATGGGCTTATGTGTTTGGTCTCATGTCACGGATATTTTTTAATCTGAATAAATAAGTACTTTTGTAATTTATTTTCTATTTTGTGCCGAGCAATTTTTTTTTTTTAAAGTTGTGTAGTTAAAGAAAAAGAAAAACCAAAAAAAATGTCAAATGAGCCGGCCCAAAGTGGGAGCCCGATGGGCCGGTTACTGTAGCACTATGTCAAAACGACATAGTTTTAACTGAAATATAGTATATGTATATAACTAATACTAATACTAATGGAAGATTTTTATTTTTTGAAAAATGGCTAAACGTTTTATATTAATGATTAATTAATAAATACAAAGCGCAACACTTGCATATAAAGAGCTGGGCGTAACAATTACTGAACTTTTTTTTTGAACGGCAAATTGTGGCTACATGGCCTCTAGCCCAGAAGGCGTAGCGATCCCACACAACCAGGTTGGGTCCAGCCCAGAAGGCAATGACACCCTTCCCTTTACGCACGCGAGAGGAAACCCCTATCGCCCTAGACAAGACTCGAACTTGAGACCTTGCCTAGGAGGGTAAAACCTCCATACCTTGCATATAAAGCTGGGCGTAACAATTACTGAACTAATCACCGTCATTATAGTGATACGTAAACTGAGCATTTTATCTCCTCTCACTTCAACTCATTCACACCCATCATTCAACCGTAATAGTTAATACTAAGTATTAACTCACCGTTTATTAAAATACACACTTTATATAAAATAAAATATATAAAGTTTGAAATATCTAATGCTATGATCAACATGATGAATAAGTTGAAATATCTAAAAAAGAAGATACGTGTTTGGAATGGCATGAGACAAAGTCCGAAAACTCGAAAACATGTGCTGAAACAGGAGCTCGCTGATTTGAAGATGATCATTGACAAAGGAGATGCGTCGTCTGATACTTTGCATAAACGTGCGGAGGTTGTAAAATCGATTCAAGAGGTGGATAAATTATGTGCAATGGAGACGTCTCAAAAAGAAAAAATCAAATGGGCAATTGAAGGCGACGATAACTCAAACCATGGTATTCTTAATAAGAAACGAAACCAACTTTCTATACGAGGGGTTCTGGTGGAAGGAGATTGGGTGGAAAATCCTAATATGGTTAAAAATGAGTTCCTTAATCATTTCAAGAATCGTTTTGATAGACCTAAATCTGTTCGGCCGATGCTTAATATAGAGTTTCCTCATCATCTGAATTCAATGCAACAACTGGATTTGGAAGCCGAAGTGTCAAATGAAGAGATTAAAAAGGCGGTTTGGGATTGTGGTGTTGATAAATCTCCGGGGCCGGATGGATTCACATTTGGTTTTTATAAAAGGTTTTGGAGTTTAATAGAAAAGATGTTTTGGCGGCGGTTAAAATATTTCTTTACATTACAGTCACATTCCAAAAGGGTGTAACTCATCTTCATAGCGTAGACACCGAAGACCCCGAAGCAATAATGGTGAAGGATTTTCATACCGATTTAGTCCCCTTATTGGAGCCTTTAAAAAATAATTGCAACATTTGCTAATCGTCTTGTGGTTGCTTGAAGATAATTGTTTAATGAGGAGGCAATCGCTTTGTTGCGAATAGGACAAATACTTGACGAACAATTTATACTTAATTGGAGGTTTTGCAGTATTTGTAAGTTGAAAAAAACATTCATTTTATTGCTAAAAATTGACGTTTGAAAAGGCTTACGATTCTGTTCGGTTGGGATTACCTTGATGAGGTTCTAAGAAAAAATTTGGTTTGCGAAAAATGGTGGTTGGGTTATGTTATCTTTATATTTTATATTTTTTTTGGATTCAAGAATTCTTCGATCTTCTTGGGATCGGTTTTTAGTGAATGGAATCCCTACGGAGGAATTTTTAGTTTTTTTTAAGGGCCCTTAAAATGTGATCCTTCTTTCTCCGTTTATTTTATTTTGTAAGGAAGAGTCATCACATTTCCTTTAAAAGAGTTGTGATGCGGGCAAGTATTAACGGCATTGTGCTTAATTCGGTTACGCATCTTTTCTCCATATGTTCTATGCGGGACGTGCGGTGTTTATGGGGGATTGGAGTACTAAGAATATTGATACGATTATATATGTGTTGAAATGTTTATCATCGATGCATCAGGTCTTTAGTATTAAAGTTTAAGCAAAAGTAAGTTTATTGGGTTTATGGGTGAGTGAAGATAGGTGTGGAGCAAACTGCAACATAGAATGGTTTGTGGTGTCCTTAAGCTCCTTTTGCTTATTTAGGTTTGAAAGTGGGGGAAATATGTCTCGATTAAATCTGGGATGAGATTTTGGATAAAATAGTGATCGTCCTTTCAAATGGAAGATGAAAACCATTATCGATAGAATTCCGTTTAACCCTCTCATGGCGGATCAAGGATCCAAGCCTATTTATCATATGTCCTATATTCAAAGTGCCAAGAAGTCCTTCAACACATGGAATCATTCCGAATCGTTTTTTTTAGTGTGTCGACTATAAAATAGTAAAAAATCGATATGGGTGAAATGATAAGTTTTGTGTTCTAAAGAGAAATGTTGGCCTTGTGTTCTAGTTTGTATCCATAATAGACGCGTTATGTGTAAATGGTTTGGCGGTTTACAACCAAAAGAACGTGTATGGACAAGGTGTTGATTAAAGTTATTCATGGCGAAGATGGGAAAAAATGTACGAATACAAGGATGGTTACAAGTCCATTTGGCGAAGCGATCTTCCATGAGGTGGTAAACATTAAAGATAAAAGGTATACACTTAAATAATTTATGGCAGAAAAAGCTTGGTCAATGGTGCGAATACTTATTTTTGGGAGGATTTGTGTCATGGAAACATGGTTTTGAACCAAAGATAGCTTTATGCGCTGGAAGTGAAGAATACTGTCTATTGTGGCTCTCTAACTGGTCACAGAGAACTTGACCTGATCTTTTCGTCGTGCTCCTAGAAGCGGAGTGGAACAATATCAGTTGACGGATTTGACGGCTTACGTGGAAGGTGTTGTTCTTGGTGTCACGCCTGATAGGTGGTATTGGATGCTTGATGGTTCGGGTGAGTTCTCGGTAGCTTCGGCTAGAAAGGTTATTGATGATAACAGGTTTCCGGAAGTGTCTACTCATGGATAAAAGCGGTGTCAATCAAGGTTAACATTCATGCGTGGAAGGTGAGAATGGATTGTTTGCCTACCCGTCTTAATATATCCCGGAGAGGTATAGATATTCCGTCTATTCTTTGTCCCGTTTGTGGTAGCGTCACGGAATCGTCAAGTCATTTATTTTTTGACTGCCTTGTTGCGAAAGATAATTTTCGCAAGATTTGCCGTTGCTGGGAGGTGGATTTCATGGAAGTGCATACGTTCGATGAATGGGTTTCTTGGATCGTAAATCTTCGGATTCCTATCAAGCATAAAAGGTTGTTAGAAGGGGTGTGTTTTGGGTTGTGGTGGCTAATTTGGCCTTATCGTAATAAGTGTGTCTTTGGTGTGGTTTCTCCTTCTAAGGCGGTTATTTTTGATGATGTTGTGTCGTATTCTTTTTATTGGAGTCGGTTTAGATGTAATGTGTCGTTTAGTTAGGTTGATTAGCTAAAAAATCATCATCTTGTAACTTTGTAATTCTTTTAGCTTCTTGCTAGTTTTTTAATAAAATGTTATTCAAAAAAAATATAAAATAAAATATATACCTTATTAAATATCCACACTCACAGACCAAATAAAAAATAATAAAAACACACACTCACCATTCACTTTGCAACTCACATGTGAGTTTGTATAGGTGGAGTGGTGACTCACGAGTGAGTTTGCAACTCACACGGTGAGTTTGCCTCCACTCCGTCCGGCCTTAGCATATATCATTTGTTTCTACTTGTTACGATATGCTATCATTTATCATTTGTTTATGCTAACGGATCAAGAAAAACATATTAAAAAAATTATCTCGTCATATGTTTGTAGCAAAGCGCAATATAATATAACAAATAAAACAAAGAAACAATAACCAACAATATCAATTCAACATCGTCACTTTCAGAATTTTTTTCTAATTTTCTACACACCACATATATTACATTCATCAATTCATGGTCAAACTATCCAACGAAGTAGGCAATACCAATTTGTATTATGACTTATTATATACATTTCGTTATTCAAACTTCGTATTCACAACTTCGT